>JASVEL010011295.1:0-10881 GCA_032618575.1 Nicotiana noctiflora | reverse complement strand
TGATTGCTGAGGCAAAGGAGATATTTCACAAGCAATTCAAGCTAAAGGACTTAGGTGGGCTTAAGTCTTTTTAGGTATTGAGATTTTAAGGTCAGCATCTGGGGTAGTTTTGTATCAAAGAAAATATGGTCTTGAACTCATTTCTATGACGGGAATCGGTGGTACTAAACCAGCAATCACCCCTTTAGAAACCAATGTCAAGTTAACCACAATTGCCTATGATCAGACAACATATTCTACATGTGACTCACCTTTAGATGATGGCAGTGCTTTTCACACATTGATAGGTCGTTTGATGTACGTGACCACAACAAGACCTGACATCAGCTATGCTATTCACATACTAAGCCAGTTCATGCAACACCCCAAGAAATATTATTGGGAGGTTGCTCTTACAGTGATTAGATATCTGAAGAATTCTCCAGGCCAAGGTATTTGGTTGAGATCTAATCCTACATCAGAGTTGCAATGTTGGTGTGATTCTGATTGGGCTTTTTCCCCCAATACTAGGAGATCAGTAACAAGTTATGTGATAAAATTTGGTGAATCCTTCATTTCATGGAAGTCAAAGAAGCAGTAAACAATGTCCAGAAGTTCAGCTGAAGTTGAATATCGGAGCATGGCTTCTGTTGTAGCTGAAGTCACACGGTTACTCGGCCTCTTTCAAGAGTTAGGCGTTCCTATTAATCTTCCCGTGTTTCAGTGCAACGTGACAACAAATCTGCTATACAATTGGCTACTAAACCTATTTTTCATGAAAGAACAAGACAAATTAAGATCGATTGCCATTTTATTCGTGATAAGATCAAGGCAGGGGTGGTCAAGTCTGTCTATGTCCATTCTAAGGATCAGCTAGCTGATTTACTCACAAAGAGATCTCAAGCCTCACATGTTCATCTTTTTAGCACGCTTGATGTGCTGAATATATTGCACCCTCCAGCTTGATGGGGAATCTTATGGACTCTAGTTAGTTATAGTTAGTTAGAGCAGTTAGCGGTTAATGCCAGCTTATAAGTTAATGGTTAGTGTAGTTAGGCTTGTATAAATATTCCCCTGTATTTTCAGAGAAGAGATGGAGAATCATTTTGCAATGCTTGCTTCTTCTTCATTTATGAGCTCTAGAAGCTTCTGCTATTAGAGCAGTGCAAAGAGCTTTTGTGAATCTGGTCATTGTGAGAGCAGATTTTAGCATATATTTAACAAAAATTATTTTGGTTGCAAATATTTATTCACTCTTTTGCTTTAAAAAAATATATTTTGTTTTAAATGTATCTTTTGAAAATCCCAAATACGAAATGTACACAAGTTACTCAATATTTTGTATAACAAGATTCTATTCATATTATTAAGTAACTTGTTCATTTCTTATCGAGTTTCGAAAGGCACATGTTGCAAAAAATATTTTTTCTCTTTTTTAATCAGAGGCGTGAATAAATATTTTGAAAATTTTATAATCTTTTTAAACATAAAAATAAATACGTAACACTTTTGGTTTATAATTTTAATTTATATTTTTATAATTATATTTTATATACTTAGTCTCGAATATTACCTCGTGAGGGTATAAGGGGTGTAAGTATAGATTTTCATGGTATAGGAGGTGTAAATATTTGACTTTGTAACACAGGGGGGCAACCAACAAACTAGTAAGATGATGATGCTAAGACCTATAATGGAGCTGAACTAGTAAGGCAGCAAAGAATAAGGCGTTCGGCACCCAAGGATTTAACTAATGGTCAATGAAATAGAATGAAAATATAAAAACCGTAATTTAAATTCGAGACAAAAATACAAGGTGATTTATTTTTATTTGTCCAAGCTTTATCGGAAATAACTACTCTATCTGATATATGTGTTTGCAGAAGATACCAAATACCCAATTAAATAATCGAGAAGCGTGTAAGCTGAATCAAGCTGCTTACCATGGATAGTTGAAGCATCACGTGTTTCATTTAATTGCAGGGCTTGGTGCCAAAATGTCTAAGACTTAAAAAAACAGCAATTAGAAGTAGTCATCACATGATCATGTGGTAGCAGTTACAAGTTTCATGACATGATCATGTGGTGTGAAAGAGAGTACTTGTGTTTGTAAAAAAAAAAAAAAAAACAGTTTAAAATAGTTTCCTTTTTAAGGGTTGATGAAGACAGATAGAAAAGAGTAACAGCCTGGAATGACAAAATTATATATAGGACCATCTCAAACAGTGTCTGCTTAAACTCTCCCCACCATCGTTTGGACCATTTATATTATATATGCATAAATTTTCCATGAGATATGTGAGCTGAAAATTGTTTAGAAGACCATGGTGTCAAAATTTGTATGAAAATTGTAAAATTCAAAAGCAACAAACGTAACAAAAACTATTAAGATTTATGCATAATGGCATTGGTGCATAATAGTTTATTAAGTTACCAAAAGTTAAATTAGAGAGTATAAAGCATATTAGGTAAATTGTAGTAAGATAATCGAGAAGAAATTAAAAGGAACATGACCCTAAAGGGCGGAAAACTCAAGGCCAAGGGTGACGAGATATTCTTTATTGGGGCGTTAGCTCATGAGAATTTGTCCTAGGAAGAATTTGAAGTTTATGGCTTTGGGCTTGGATTATAGCTCGTTTAAGTTATTGGGTTTTAAATTAATAATTTATACTTCTTCCTTTCCAATTTATGTGAACTTGTTTGACTGTGCACGAAGTTTAAGAAAAAAAGAAGACTTTTGGAATTTGTGGCCCTAAACAAGTCAAAAAGGGACTCAGAGTATTTATGTGGTTATAAAAGCTTTTCATTAAGGGTAGAATTATAAATTTAAGCTAAATTGTTTCCAAATTTAGAAATGATTCATTCTTTTTGGAACGGACAAAAAAAGAAATAGGTTCACATAAATTGGAACGGAGGAAATACATGTTTAATGTATTTCTTAAGACAATATATGGTTTTAAACCAAAGCTACTAGGTTCAGCTGAACCCATATCCCGCATGCTAGCTCCATCCATGCCTCCCAACAATTGTGTGTCGTCATAACCATGAGATATGTTGGATGAGATTCCTCCATCCTTAACCACAAATTTCAAATTCGAGCCTGAGAATGAAAAAATTGTAATATAAAGGCATAATGTGAATCTGTATTAGTCGAATCAACGCAAAAACGAGTCCTAATTTTGTCTTTTGGAACATTACAAAACTTAGCCCTACTGCTGCTGTATAATTGTACTCATCCTCACATGTATAATTGTAGGTGCCATAAAACAGACACGAAATGACTGCTCCAATAATAGTCTTCCAATATTGCTTTCAAAAACTCGGTAGAAAAAATCTGTACAAATTATGTGTTGTAAGTGGGGACTGTTTAGTGAAAATGTTTGAAATCCTCCGAGAACTAAACATGCATTGTACAAACAGAGGCGGAGGCAAGATTGAAAACAGAGAAACTCAAAAAATGCTAAGAAAATGTCATAGTCCGGGATTCGAACAGGGTAACATGAACAGTTATCACCTACATACCCTAACTCCATGACCAGTGGCAGAGACACCCTTTACTATTTTAGTAAAAAGTGACATCCAACACTGATTTGTATTAAAGATGTGTTATATACAATAGTCTGACACTAAGGACAATCCGGTGCACAAAGTATCCCGCATTCATATAGGGTCCGAGAAAGAGCCGTACCCCTAATGTAGGGTACGGGAAGGACCATACTCTAAGGGTATAATTCAAGCAACCTACCCTGATACAAGTATTAGTGTCTAATTCCACGGCTCGAACTCGTGACCTAGGTCACATGGAGACAACTTAATCGTTGTTCCGGGGCTTCCCTTCAATAGCCTGACACTGTTTGGAAATTTTTTGCATACGCTCTTTCTATGGTAATAACGTGTGCGACATTGATGCCAACTTCACTACAAAGTAACATTTTGAATAGGCAGACAAGGCAAAACAAGGAAGCATCCTATTGCAGTACAATTATTAGCTATTGTTGTCAAGTTTTAATCAAAGTTTTAACCCATTAAACATATGTAGGAAATTTGTCATTAGAAGTTGATAATGTTAGGTTTGAATCACCAGTAAACAATAAAATTCTTACTACCTATAAACAGATGTAGAAAACCTCTAATCCTTGCATGTTCTGCTTCTGTTCAATCTATTTCTTGAATTTCTAAAACCTACAAAAATAGAGGGAGTGCCACTAAATCACAATAACTGTCGTGTCAAGTGTCAACAACCGCTTCAATTACTTTAGAAATTCTACTTCATTGTTGCAATGAGAGAAAAACGATGTTGACATTGTTTTTTTTTCCTATATCAAATTGGTCCAGAGAGAAGCTCCTCAATTTGACAAATAAATGCTTGAAACTTAATGGGGACACCATTAATTTCTCCTTAACAACAACAACTAACTTCTAACAACAAGATTCGGGCAGTAAGAAATTGACAAATGGGGACACCATTCATTTCTCCCTTTGTAACTATAGCTAACTTCTAACAACAAGATTTTGGGCAGTAAGAAATTGGCAACCAAACATGAGAAATGTATGATGTCCACTAGAGATTAAAAAGGTTAGGTGGTTTTTCAAATTAGCCCTGGTCGGCAGAGTTACCTAGTACATGCATTGATAGGAAGATCACAATAGTCGAGGTACATGCAAGTTGGTCAGGCTACCACCATTTAAGGTGATATCACATGACTGATGTCACCTAAACAGTCATCTGATAACTTCTCAACCTGCAATTACACAATATGAACAAACAAGTTGCAGCAACTAAACACTAACATTTCTCAGAAGGAATTCCTGTCTATTTTCAAAGAACCTGGCAATCTATCACCATATTTGCATAGAATTTCCTATGAGTAAACCCAAACTTCAAAGCTGTCCAGAATTTGACATTGTTTCAGCAGGACTACCTAATGAGGCCCGTAGAGGCTTCAGTACACTTAAACTTCAATGCCATATTCAGCTTACTCATGCTTAAGTCTGAACGTCCTACAAATAGAAGATTTCATACGTCTACATCGTCTCTTAATATTATTCTAAACTCTACAACATAGCAACTCAATTTTCTTTGTGATTCGATCACAACTCAGAGAAGATCAAGGTCAGTCAGAGGTGCACCCCTCAGGTAGATAACTCCAGTCTTACTGACTGTAGAAACTCAATATCTATAACAAACAAGACACTGAATTCCATTCAGCATAAATCAAATTTCTCCCTGCTATAAACTCAAATTAATATGGCAGACAGGCTGATAAAACAATCAAGAAGTCCCCTTCAATTGACATTTGTTCGAAAGAAATCTGTTCCACATTTAAAGAAAAAACAAGTAAAAGTTTACAACAGCAAATACTCATTAATTTATATTAAGAATGACAGCGGGAACCTCATTGCAATGCTGACCGAAAAACTTCCACCATTGCAGATCTCTCATTCATTATCTGGACTTAGTAGACATAAATAATTGGCTTAATCAGAATCCTCAAAGTATTCTCCTTCATCAGATGGCTCATCGAAGGAACGCATGTCAAGCTGGTAACGAAGGATTCCCCCAATGCCACCAAATCCTCTGCAAAACTGTGATCCCTCTTGAGACCTGTTAGTAACAAACTCAAGCGAACAACCAAAAGTTTTATATTCATTTGCAAACCACTCGAGCAGGGGCATCTTATCCTGAACCTCCAATTCAGCTGATGTGGCAGGATCCTTGAAGTTGCTTTGATCAGCCTCTCCGTCCTTGTTTAGGTGCTTAATGACAATCTCATTAGTCACACTATTTTTCAAAACATACCGGTTTATATCAAGATTTTCCCACACAATAAGAGTTTCAACAGCTCCCATCTCCAAAGCTTTTATTGTGTCATCCACACCGAACACATACTTTCCAGTATCTTGACTGATTTCCTCGAAGAATTTCCCTATCAAGCGCTTTTCTTGTATAAATTTCACATTGGCTAGAATCTCAGCAGACAGCTCGATTGCCTGATTGAAACCATTTTCCCCACCATAGGACACATCGACCACATTAAGTATCTTTGCTTGTAGGCGCGGATCAAACATATCAGATTGGCTTAGCTCAGTCTTGAAATCAGCCGATCCAGCAAGTATTAGCCCAGATACATTTGGCTGGCTAGTGGCTGGATTAATGAAGAATTGAGTAGCAAGCTCTGCTGTCTTCCTCACATAATTATGACGTTTCTCCATTCGAAGACGAGCGAATCGAAGAGCTGATTGACCTCCTCTTCCGTGCTTCTTTGGGAGGTCGACAGTGAACTTATGAAGAACTTCTCGTGTGTTGCCACTTAAGGTCCCAAAAAGCGTGCCATTACCGTCCATGACAATGAAACCAAACTTCTCATCAGATTCCAACAATTCACCCAGAGGTTCTGTATGAAACTTGTTGTCACATAAGTAGAGAGATGCATTTATGGGTTTAAAAGGCGTAAGATCAAAGGTGACCTTCTTTTCCTTCCCATCATCTGTCACTATAGTTCCAGTATAAAGCAGCAATCCATTAGGAGGAACTTTGTTATACAGTTTAAGCCTCTGCTGGGCGGACGTTATTGCACCAAGCACAGACTGACGGTTTACTCTGCTCTTAATATTTGAGGCAGTACCGTATTCTTCTGCCAGCATCTTGGTAATACGAGATATCTGATCACCAGGGGGTATGATAAGAGAGATCATGCTCGTGCCATTTCCTCTGGCAGATTGTAGGGCTTTGATTAACTTTTTCATTTTCCATATTTCAATATTCTTATCATTTTCTTGGCCATCTGCCATTGCCGATTAACACCAAGCACTTACCTCAGCTACAAATCAATCTGACCTAGAGGCATACAGAAGATCAAAGTACATAAGAGAACAAAGAAACATGAGAAAAGAAAATAAACTGCAGGTCCATTCCAAAGTAATTATTTTGGAGATAATGCTCAGGATTTATTCAGTGAGTACATAGTTCACATCACACTTAAAAGGATCAGAAGTACTTAAAACTGAGAGAGATTTAGCATCTTTATATCAACTATGTAACAGGTCCAAATTGAAAAAACAATTCCCATTTCTTATTGGTTTACGTACTCAACATGAATGTGCCCTTTTAAGGAAGAATACATAGGAATATTGAAGTTTCACTCTGTGTATCCTTATTTAAAAGCTAAGTTGACAGAAAGAGGATCCTTTCATTTATCAAATATACGTCTTCAACATACCCCGTTATACTGGGATGCAGTTTTTTTTTCTTTGACTAAGAGCTAAGATTTTTATTGTTGATGAACGGGGCAATACAGAGTTGAACTCAGAACCTCTGCTAGCTTTGCTACTATGTTGAGCCGAACTATGTGTATCACCTCATTTAAAAGCTTAAGACATGTTTCATCAAACATAAATGGGCACATTTCGCTTTTCGTGGTGCTTATATCCATCATTTTACTCAATTCTCAAACAACTTTACATAGAAAAGAAAGAATAACTAACCAACTCCATTAACTACCAAACATCAAATGATAACAAGAGAAATCAAGTCCATGTCACAGTGTGACTACCCTCTATCATTGTCTTCATGATAAATTTCCAAACAAGTCGATCTCTTCTGAAGTTGCCTCCCCTCTTCGCTTCTCTTGATGTACCCTTGTCAAAAAGGTACGCCATAGGTATGGGTTTTTCCTGTGTGCTCATCAAATTTTCAAAAAAGACTTGCTAGAAGCTGGACATACTCACATCACAAACGTCTGCCCTTTCTTGATGAATAAAGGTAGTTTCATTCATGAATTAGAGCAAAGAATGTGCTGGACATGTACATAGCAAACATAGTTCCATTACAATCCAGTAAACATCTGCTTTTGATGATGGTACTTGAGTCCATAAAACATCTCTGACACAATAAACACCATCACAAATAAATGTTCCCGAAAACTGTGTCAAACTTCATCAAGAAAGACCTTCAGCCTCAACAGCATAAAGTTCAATAACATGTTTAGCTTCATCATGGAACACGATATGTTGAAGTCTCTTTTCTTTAACAACCTAAGAAAATTAAAAGCTACATTGTTCAGACCATGATCATTGAAAACGTGAAATCTTGAACTTGCACGACTGAGAACATTACTAGTCCTCTTTTTGTAAAGATGGTCCCCTTGTAGTAATTGAATCAACCAACCATGCCTCAATCCAAAACTTGTCTAGCTGAACTATATAAATCATCTTCCTCGTTCTACTCTATTCAAGTCCATTCCCTTCCAACACTAAACAATACACTAGCCGCAACTACCTGCCCATAAAACTAACCTACGCTGGCTATGAAGAAGATCAAACCCACAGACCTTAGCTAAAAGTGACTCTGGTTTAAAATCTCGAAACTAAACACTATAGAGCACTTTTTTAAATCTCTAATCAGACACCACTAAAACAACTCTAATACCTCAAGAGCAGTAACATAGTTGCACAATATATAACATGGCAAATATGTGAGGACGGGGCCAATCACACTTTACTACAACTAGCCCTAAGGATGCCAGAGAACGGACATAGAGTTCAACTTATGGGTTCATTGGAACCCAGTAGCTCCGGCTGTAGCCCTTTATAAGTGTTAAAAGGTTCACTACATAAGTACAAATAATTGATCTCGAACCAGGAAATTAAATGAGTTGTGATAGGATCACAGACTCAAAACACCCATAAAGTTCAAATCCTGAATTCGCCTCTGGAGGATGCATAGATCTATTAGCTGATACCTTCTAGCATGAAGCAATTAGACTATCAGGTTTCATAATAAACCTTAAACCTTTTCCATTATTTACCCATTGACTTCTTTATTAGCAAGAAAAAACATAGTCAACATTCAAGCACAAATCCCTTCAGCAGCGGATAGCAGCATGGGCAAAGCACTCTGCTGCGGCGAGCAGCCGGTTCTTATTTCATAATTTCTATATATTTTGTAGTAGTGCTACCAATACTGATGTAAGAACCTCACAATCTATGCAGATAACCAAGGGAGGATGTACAGTATAAGCTATAGGTTCAGCTAAACCTAGTAGCTTAGGTTCAATACCCGTATACATGTTAATAAAATCTACTTTAGTAAATATGTATAAATATTAATTTCAAACACCCGAACTCAAATAGTCAATGGGCTCATTCCCAACCTATAAAGTTCAAATCCCGGATCCGCCTCTGCAGTACCCATATCAAATAAAATCAAGAATTCAAGCAAATCCCAGCTATGGTTTACCCTTTAGATTGATCTCAACCAATAATACCCTTAATTCAAGAAAACCCATATAAAAATAACAAAGCTAATCAATAAAATGAAATTCAAGAATTCCAATTCTGGGGGATTTTTAACCATTAATAACTTCAATCAAACAAAATCCGTATCAGAACTACGAGCTAAACAATGAAAAGGTGAGTTTAATTATTTGAGAGATAAGAAGGGTACAGTACCTTTTCGAAGCAGCGTTCGGTGTAGCTTGAGCAAGCTGGTTGTGAAAATATGTTAAATCCCTATATTAATTGTTTTTCCTATGACAGAAATAATACAGTAATATGACTAAAGTTGATATTTTCAAAAAGGGCCTAAGGCAAGATATTTTTCAATAAATAGAGAAGTTTGGTAGTGCATGGAATATAAGAAATAATTATTAATAATAGAGATATATTTTAAAATTAATTTCTTAATGACTCTGTGTCATACTTTAAATTAAATACAATATAATTTAATATTACATTAGTGGAAAGACTCTAATATCTATATACGTAAAAATAGCACGGGCTAGCTAGTTTTCAGACTAGTCATTTAAAAATAGCCAACATTTGTTAAGGCATTGAAAAATAGCCAGCATTTATAAAGTCATTGAAAAATAGTCATTATTTTGCTACAATACGGAAAGTTCCAGCATAATATACTGGAGATCGGTTCTCCTGTGTATGACCTTCCAACATATTATGCTGGAACTCCAACACGCGGAGAATTCCAGTATAATATATTGTAGATTGGAGCACCAGTGTTCCAATCTCCAGTATATTATGTTGGACGGGTATTATACTAAAACTCTAATATATTATACTGGAGTATCTTTTCGAATTTTAAACAGTATTTTCATTCAGATTTATCTTTACATGAAAAGTGGCCAAATATCTATTACTTTTAAAACTATGGCTATTTTTGAATGACCACTTGTAAATCTAACTATTTTTTAATTTCTCCCTCTATATACACACTAGACACTACAGGCCCGTGGTGAAAATTATTACATTTTCAAGGGATAAACAAATTTGAGTTGCTTATTGTACTTGTAAGCAATAAGTACAATAATGTGTGTTTCTTAGGTAAGATGGGTTTCTCTTATGGTAATCAACCTCTACTTTCAACCAAAAGGTTGTGAGTTCGAGTCTCCCCAAAAGCAAGTTGGAAAGTTCTTGGATGAAAGGATGCCGGGTGTCTATTTGGAAACAACCTCTCTACCCCATGGTACGGGTAATGTCTGCGTACACACTATCCCCAAATCCCACTATGTAAATTATACTCAGTTGTTGTTGTTGTTGTACTTGTAATGTGTTTGTTGCTAGATTTCAATCTGGGGAAGTTCATATACCTATCTAGAGTTCCTCTTTACACCATATATTCTAAAGTTAAAAATCCTTGAAATAGTTACTTCACATAACCTAATTGTCACGATTACATATTGATTCCCTTAAATGTAGTTATAACTCATGATAGTAAATTGAATATTTCTATTTACCTCTCTCCTATCAAAACCAATTACTCAAGTTTATCATATTCCTAGAAAATACATTACATTGCACAATACAAACTTTTCAAACTAAGAAAATTAAATATAAATCCCACGATAAATAAAAATATTCAATTTACAATATTGATAATATTTAATTTAT
>JASVEL010011294.1:0-110376 GCA_032618575.1 Nicotiana noctiflora | reverse complement strand
ACGAAGGATCATGCCGTGCCCTGTTATTGAACCATGTACGAAGGATCATGCCGTACTATGGATGTGAGGATGAGAGTAAAAGCACGAAGGGTGATGCCGTGCAACTGTCTGCTATTTCTTCAATTGATATTACTTGTGTTTACATTACACTTTTTTTTCCTTGTGAAATTATTAACCGTGGTTAATTGTTGAATTCTTTAAGATATTCCTTATTGTGTTAATACTTGATTATTTCTTGTTATTTTGTGGTACACATATATATATATTGAATTGCACGGGGTTTATGTGGGTGTCTGGTCCTAGGCTTGTCACTACTTCGCCGGGATAGGCCAGGCACTTACCAGCACATGGGGTCGGTTGTGCTGATGCTACACTTCTGTGCGTTTTTGCACAGGTCCAGGTTACGATCAGGAGCAGCAACAGCAGTAAATAGATTGCGTGGGAGTTGATCACATTTGAGACCGAGGTAGCTTGCAGACGTCCGCAGGCCCGGCGTCTCTTTCTTTATTTATCTTTGTTTCGAGGCAAACAGAATTATGTTATATTTCCTTCAGACTTTTATGTGTAGTATTCCATAGTAGTTTGTGAGTTGGTGACTCCACGTCTTGGGTAGAGGATTTCGGTATGATTTTCATATTGTAATTAGTTACTTCTATTTCGATAAAGTATTCCGCATTTATTTAATTGAAATTGTGTTAAAAACAGGATAGTATGAATACAGTGGCTTGCCTAGCTACCACGAGTAGGCGCCATCATGATCCCGATATTGGGGGAAAATTCCGGGTACAGTCGAATAAATATATGAACATTTATTTTTGAGGATCTAGTCTCATTAATCCATACAAATGCTTATGTTCTTATGAAGATACACAATGAGGTCATCTATGTAGTTATGACATAAATCTCTATTTGCAAATATATTTCTCATTTCATTTGCTTTCTCCCAATATATTTTTCCCTTTTCATCATTCATCACCAATTTGAGTGACTCAGCCACTGAGTTCCGAGTCAAAGAGCCATCCATTTCGTTTCTTGGAATTTCTAACCCCACCATTTTTTCTTCCAAACCTCTTGCATTTAGTGCTTGATCTCCCAAAAAAGGTAACATAACAAGGGGTTTTCCAAATTGAAGTCCTTCTATAATAGAACCCCAACCACAATGAGTCAAAAAACCACCCACTGAATCATGTTCTAATATCCTGAGTTGCGGAGCCCAATTCGTCCAAACTATCCCTCGATTATTGGTACGTTCCTCGAAACCTTCGGGTAAATTTAACAATAAATAATCATGTTGTTTCCTTAGAGCCCAAAAAAATGGCAACTCGGACAGCTCCAGTCCATGAGCTAACTCAGTGAGTTCCTCTTGACTCGGAGTTGCTTCTGTTCCTAAGGCTACGTAAACAACTGACTTTTCATGTTGCATGGCTAACCAATTATTAATAAACCCCCATGCATCGCTTTTGTCACCTTCCGTATCTTGTACGAAAGGTGGCAATAGGCCGACGGGAACGATAGGTTTCTGGTGAAGCTCTGGAAGAAGATCTAACCATCCTCTCTCTAACTCATTACAACTACGTAAAAGAAACACGTCACAACCTGACACTGATTCTCCAAACCGATGCCAATCGGAGACGCCTGATGCATTTTCTTGTCCATGGCCAAAAAACCTGTTGAATATTTAAGTAGAATTTGAACAGTTGAAATAAAGATAGCACATAGAAAGTTGAAAACTAACTTGCTAACGTCATAGAAAATACAAGTGAACATGCCTATTTATACTTGCATAGTTGCATTTAACCGGGCGGGCCGCCCATAGTCGTATTTAATAGTCTCTTGCAGAAATATAAGGTAAGAATATGTATAATAAACCTTTATGGTCCGGCCCTTTCTCGCATATAGTGGGAGCTTAATACACCCGAACTGCCCATCATTGCACTTAACCGAAAAATTCTCAACTACTAGGAAAATTTAAGCACTTATTCTATTCTTATTTTGACTATCAAATAGGGAAAATACGAAACCACTTTACCAAATAAAAAGAATAGGAAAAACTTTGAATTACATTATTCAATATTACCTGTTTATTTCATAGAGACGGAATGCTATATTGGACGGAAAAGGGATCCATTTTGGTGGAACGGTGAAATCCTCAGGCTTGGTCCGTCGAATATTACCATCAATTACGTCTTTTGCCGGACCAAAAAATACACTAGACCATGCATTAAACGTGCTAAAGAAGGCACGAGAAATTCCGAGTCTACCCGCGATCGGGGGCAACCAATAAGGTGTAAAATCGTAAATAATCCAATCGGGGACTGAGTCTTCGAGGAACTGAGTCAACTCGGATTCGAGCCCATCAAAAGCTTTCTTGAGGTACTGAACCTTATCAAGTGGTACATCCTTTGTGGCCTCCGCATTTTCTGGTAGACCTTTGGTTAAAGGTAGAGAAAGATTAACAAAAGTTACGAAGAAATTTAACTTTTGAGAAAGTTTTGGGAGTCGATCGATGTTTCTAGAAGTTGAAACGTAGGAAACTTTGTGACCCTTACGTGCAATTTGTTTAGCAAGTTCGAAAAATGGAATTAAGTGACCAAAAGCTAACCATGGGAATAACACAACATGAAGCTTCTTAGTTTCAGCCATGGTGTTTATTGCAGCGAAAGAATTTGTTGTTTCTATAGTTTATGTAACATTATAACCTTGTACTAAATTATTTTAATATTCATGTTTTTTTATTGAGGTGATGGTGAAGACTATGTTCCGTTCTTGTTATAAAATTACCCAATTATTTTCATAAAAGACATGTTACATATATTGATTGAATTTTTCTAGTTTATTTAACACTATAATCTTGTACGTGGATTAGCTTAACATTCATGTCCTATATTGAGATGAGTGTGAAAATTATGTCTTATTCTTGTTATAAAATTGCCAATTATTTTCATAAAAAGACATGTTACGTATATTGACTGAATTTGTCTTTTCTATTAGACTGAAAGAAGAATATTCTGTAGCAATATGGTCCTTCCTTCTTGAATATATTTGAATCATTAATGTGATCACGAGGTAAGAAATTTGGATGCTGACGTGGCCAAGATGTCAAAAATACCAAAAAATGACTAAAATGGTTTATATTGAGATTTGAATCTTCGTTAATACCATGTTTGTAAGCTAACGAAATTAGTTCCAAGATTTTTTTTTTACGTGAAATATAACAGCTAGAGATATTACCTCCTTGTTAGGTATGCTTGATGGCCAGGGCCTGGGTTCGACCGAATACTATAATTTTTGTTAAATTTTATATTTGTATAATTTTTTTAAATAAATATATATATTATTAAATTAAAACCAAGTAACCTAAAGAGCACATGAAACACGAGTGTAAATTTCCATGGCTAGCTTTTGGCGATATGATTCCATACTTAGAATTATTACAACTCAGAGGTTCACAAAATCTCTGTCATTTCAACCCCAAGAAACATTGATCGTCTCCCTAAACTTCCTCCAAAACTCGTCCCCTTCATAAATTTCCCATGCCCCAAATTGAAAATCTACCAAAAAAGTGCAGAAGCCACAGCTGATGTCCCTTATGAACAAGTCAAGTACCTCAAAATTGCTAACTCCTCTGATTTTATACACTTCGATTTTACTTCTTACCGGATTCCTTCAATTGCTGCAAAATTTAATATTCCCGCGGCTTATTTCATCATATTTACCTCCGTGTTTCTGGACTGAAAAAAGACTATGAAATTCTGAAGACGGCTGAAGAGTACACTGTTCCTCTAAAGTGGGTCCCGTTTGAGACAACTGTTGCTAGGAATTTTTTTGAAGTTTTGCGTATTGTAGAAAATAAATTTGGCCCAAGAAAATAAAATCAAGATCGAAAAATATCGCAATAATCATATTATTTGATTTTAAATATTTGATTATTACAATCTCTATAAATCTTCTCACTCTTCTTTCCAATAATAAATAAATTCAAGGACCTCTGAGCTTCATATTCTTGATTCTATATTTATTTCTACGAACAATGATCTTGTTCTTGAGCTTGAGCTTGAACTTGATTGCTTGAACTTGATCTTGATTCGATCTTGAGTTTGAACTTGATTGCTTGAAGCTTGAAACTTAGAGAAATTTTTTGCGTTTGATCCACGAGCTCTCTCTTGCTTCTTGTTATAACTTCTGCTGTCTTTTCTGAGTTATGAAGACCCCTATTTATAGTTGTGGGAGGGAAGAGTTATGATAAGAACAAACTCTTTTCGACCAATCAAATTAAAGTGTGACATGGCCGCATTTGATTGGCCAGAACATGTCACTTGCGTGACGTGATTTCATCGGCCTTTTAGTGTGACTTGGCATGCCTTTTTTTGACATGTGACATGATCCTATTGGATATTCCGTTTGACTTGACGCGCCACGTCATTTGACATGTGGCACCAAACTGGACCTGTAGGAAGATGTTATCTTGGGATTAATGAAGTGGGCTCATTACTTTAGTTCAATTTAATGGTCTAGCCCAATTGATTAAAACTTATTTATTTAACCCATATATATTGGACTTATATAATTAATTCAATTATATCACCCGATTATATTTGTTTGGGCCAATAAAATTTGAATTTAAAATATAGTTCAAATTATTTGTTGAATTTAAATTCCTTAAATTTTACATGCCTACACGTATGTTTGACGCTCCCATGAGCGGAGACGGAGAGAATATGTCTAATATATTTCGTCTGTACAAAAACCTTCAAAATTGTGATATTTTGCTTGTGAGGAATTGTTCTGAATTTGAACCAGAACCGGAATGGTTGAAAGTTTTAGAAGAAATTCACTGAAAACTGATTTTTCCGGTAGGACAAATTCCTACGACGTCGTATTAAGATGATAGTACGTCGATCAATGCATGGAGAAATATAAAATTATACTCCCACCATTTTAATTGATGCGAACTCATATGATTGTATTCGGAATTTAAGAAATAAGGGAAGACTTTTGGATTTCATTGAATAAGAATAAATTATTTTTAAATATGAAAAGCGATCATTCTTATAAGTTCACATGAATCGAGGGAGTAGTTTGATATACAAGAAAAAGGGAAAGTTGTTTTCGTAGCATCTGGAAGCGAAAATTCTGGGTTACCTGAAGGGTTTGAGGAACGGACAAAGGGAAAAGAATTGTGTGCACGAGCTGGACAGTACAACTCAAGATATACTCAGTCATGATCAATTAGAGAAGCCATCTGTTTTTCGTCTACGTATTGTTTCACCTGGATTATTTTATGAATATGTTATTTTCCGCTAATTATTTATGATTTAAATCTTGATCTCAAGAATTTTTATTATTTTCTGTCACTAGGTCAAAATCTTATGTGCTTATTTTTATTGTTTATGCTATTGTAATAGCAAATCTAATGTATTGAACAGGGGTAGCCCAATGAATTTTGTGTCCTAAAGTCAAATTTTATGGGGGGATTTAATTTTTTTAAGTTGAAGTCCAATTTTTTTCTAATTTTAGATGCAAAGTTATTGATAATTTTTTTCTAATAATTCTTTCTCAATTGATAATACAGTTAATCCACTTAATTATTCTTCAGACATTTTTTTAGCTTAGTTTAGATTTTATCAATTTTAATTTCGAAAAATTTCTTTTTGCTGAAGTAACGGTAACATGAGTTATTAATAATATGCTATAAGCAATATTGACATTTGGAAATGAATTAAATATTTTTCTTTGATTGAGTATATCATTTAAATTATTATCTTCTAGTTATACTAGTTTCCATAACTGTTTTAATTTAGAAAATAAATCCATCAATATGAGATATATTATTATGCTTCAAGGAACCTCAAGATTAAGGCAGTATTTTCTAAATTTTCGTGATCTAGTGATCTGAGTTTTTTATTCTAAATAAAAAATAAAAGATATTTTCATATTCTTCGAATTATTCAAATTTATTTTGAAGTAAGAAAAAATAATCTTGTCTACTATGTATAAAAAGTAATTAACTATAAAGGATTCTTCGAGAGATTTTGAGATTTCAATATCAATATTCTTGTCAAATTATTTTTTTCTTTATGTCACACGTTTTTTACGAAGTTCGTATTTGATTTTCATTTCAATGCAATTTCATTGACAGAAATCATATTAGTTACATACAAATTCTTTTACCCCTTAAGCTTTTAAAATTATAAATTTTAAAAGTTTTTTTTTTCTTAAACTCTTGGTGAGTCAAACGACCTCATCTGAATTGAAACATATAAAGTACATAAATATTAGATGTAAGAAAAAATAGGACTCCCATAAATGTGAGGCATCAAACAATTGCTTTACCTGCTTTCGAGTAGGGCTGCCCATGGTATCGAAGAAGTGCATCTGCTTTGAATTTTCTTTGAATGGTGGTTTGGTTTACGTACGTACCAGGAATGCAACGATTAAGTTATAATTGAGCGAAGTTAAAGAAATTAAACAAAAGAAAATAGTGAGGAAATCTATATCTATATATATATTAAAGCAAAGAAGTTTGCCTTAAATATATGCCAAGTGTCAAATTATTAGAATGCTAATTGGCAACATATTTAATTGACACGTGGAAACTAAATTTATTAAGATGCCTTAAATAGATGTTTTAACATACAGATTTCGGCCCAAAAATATTCAATGATCAGTTTTTTTCTAAATTAGCTTAAAACATGGAAGTAAAAAAAAATAATTAAAATTTTATAATAATAAAATAATAAAATATTAGGACGATGTAGATTGGGATAACTATGACTATTTGTATTATGGGGAAGTTAAAATATAAATAAGGTAAATAAATTTATTTAAGATATTAAGGATTGTTGAGTTTGAAAATTGAAAAAAAAAATCAAGTATGACATTACTTTTCATAAAATACACAAAATATTTAAAAAATCACTTGGCTTAACATATGGAACGTTATTATGTTGTATTAGTTTTAAAAAGATATTAATTGACATTATTTTAGGTTAATACGTATTCACTATTTTGGTGGTGGATTTGATTAGAGAAATAAACAAAAATCCCACATTCAAAGGGAATGATTATCCATATTTATAATAAATAATATTGATAAATTTTATCTGATTCTTTTATTGATATATTGATTTCTTAAAAAAAAAATGAACCATACTAATACCATAATTACAGGGCGATTGAAAAGCTAATTGTATTTAACCATATTTAGCTTCTAGCAGGCTTTTAAATCTTAATAATGCCTTAATTATAGGGCAATTCAAACTCAATTCTATCTCTTTTGACCATTTGTTAACCAAATATCATTCGAATGGGAAGATAATTATCATACAAAATTTATACATGAACTAAAAGTGTGTGGGTAATTACGTTACCATAAAGGACTAATATTATATGACAAAGAATATTCATATAATATTATCACTTATGTAGAAATTAGAATATTTACAATTTAAATATTACCATATAAGGGATAAATAATATATGCCAAACAATATTCGTGAGTTTTATCATATTGATATATTAAATTAATTAAAAATAAGGTTTATAATTTGAATTTAAAGCTAATCATACTTATTTGTTAGTATTTCCTTAAACATTAGCAATGCCATAATTATAGGGTAATTCAAACACAATGTATAATTTTTTAAAAGAATTATTTCTTAACCATTTGTTTAAATTAGAATGGAAAGATAAATATCATCTATATATATATATATTAAAGCAAAGAAGTTTGCCTTAAATATATGCCAAGTGTCAAATTATTAGAATGCCAATTGGCAACATATTTAATTGACACGTGGAAACTAAATTTATTAAGATGCCTTAAATAGATATTTTAACATACAGATTTCGGCCCAAAAATATTCAATGATCAGTTTTTTTCTAAATTAGCTTAAAACATGGAAGTAAAAAAAATAATTAAAATTTTATAATAATAAAATAATAAAAATATTAGGACGATGTAGATTGGGATAACTATGCTATTTGTATTATGGGAAAGTTAATATATAAATAAGGTAAATAAATTTATTTAAGATATTAAGGATTGTTGAGTTTGAAAATTGAAAAAAAAAATCAAGTATGGCATTACTTTTCATAAAATACACAAAATATTTAAAAAATCACTTGGCTTAACATTATGGAACGTTATTATGTTGTATTAGTTTTAAAAAGATATTAATTGACATTATTTTAAGTTAATACATATTCACTATTTTGGTGGTGGATTTGATTAGAGAAATAAACAAAAATCCCACATTCAAAAGGAATGATTATCCATATTTATAATAAATAATATTGATAAATTTTATCTGATTCTTTTATTGATACATTGATTTCTTAACAAAAAATGAACCTTACTAATACCATAATTACAGGGCGATTGAAAAGCTAATTGTATTTAACCATATTGAGCTTCTAGCAGGCTTTTAAATCTTAATAATGCCTTAATTATAGGGCAATTCAAACTCAATTCTATCTTTTTTGACCATTTCTTAACCAAATATCATTCGAATGGAAAGATAATTATCATACAAAATTTATACATGAACTAAAAGTGTGTGGGTAATTACGTTACCATAAAGGAGTAATATTATATGACAAAGAATATTCATATAATATTATCACTTATGTAGAAATTAGGATATTTACAATTTAAATATTACCATATAAGGGTTAAATAATATATGCCAAACAATATTCGTGAGTTTTATCATATTGATATATTAAATTAATTAAAAATAAGGTTTATAATTTGAATTTAAAGCTAATCATACTTATTTGTTAGTATTTCCTTAAACATTAGCAATGCCATAATTATAGGGTAATTCAAACACAATGTATAATTTTTTAAAAGAATTATTTCTTAACCGTTTGTTTAAATTAGAATGGAAAGATAAATATCATTTAAAATTAATACATAACTATATATGGATATATGGGTCTAAAATTATCATAAAGAAATAACAATATATTACAAAGATTATTCATGTAAAATTATTCCTAATATGAAAATTAGAAAATTGCAATTCAAATATATTACCGTATAGAAGATAATATTTTATGCCAAACAATATTCATGGTGTTTATCATATTTCATCAATTGATACATTAATTTCTTAACAGGAAATAAAGTTTTTTGATTTAAAAGCTAATTATATTTATGCATGTTTAGAACTCATTATGCTTTTAAACCTTACCAATAATGTAATTAAAGGGCCATTAAAACTCAATAATATCTTTTTTAAAATTAATTATATCTTAATCAATTATTATTGTTTAAATTAAAATTGAAACAAAGAAAAGTTAAATTCGATTTGGAAGGTATTCATTCAAAACTTATTATGTGAAAACATATAGATATATGAGTCTAAATTTTGATTGAGTAGTACATGTATAATACTTTAGTAAATTATTTGAATTCAAAGGTAACATTTTAGTTTATTCATATTGCAATTTGAAAAATATAATAATGCTACATAAGAAAATTAAGATTGTGCGTGTATTAAATCTAGGTAATTAAATCTGTATATTTACATTATTTATTACTTTTAATTTGTTTACATTTTGAAGACAAATATTAATATGAGAAACTTAATTCATATTTTAAGTTTCACGTTTAATACATAGAAGTGAATAATTTATTGACAATCAAATGATATATATGGTAAAATAATATTGTGATTAACATTCACTAAATATATGCCTACGTAGAATATACTATATATTCAGATTTTAACCCTACAATATTTTACAAACCTTCAGGTTAATCTCTCAATTTTGTTTTCTTTTTTTTTTACTCTGAATAATTTATGTAATAAAATTAAGATCTTTTCAAACTAATTTTGTATTTGAAAAGCTTTTTTGGTTAGACTAATAAATTTTATGCTTTTGTAGTTTTGTACCAGCAAATAGTACAAGTAATATTTATTTGTCAAGCCATGTAGTTTGTAATGAGCTTATATGGCATGCCACTGCGAAGGAATGGTTTGAGACCACTCCGTTATTTTATTTTGCTGTATCATTTGCTCAATGTTGTTGGTCTCCTACAAATTTCACTACAAAAAGAAATAAAATTTTATATCTTTCTTCTTTTGAATTTTACTTTTCAGTTCTTTCGAAAAAAGCCTCTTCCTCATGAGTTGTAATCAGTATAACTTACCAAAATATTCTCCAAGAAATGAATACGATGCTAAGGTTTGAGATCGTGAAAAAAGAAGGTATTATATATTGTTCAATGACGTTTCATCTAGCATTTGCTACTTACTCATAAGCTACATTAATAAATAAAAATTTAGAAGGATCCTTTTAATTTTATTTTACTTATATTAATTTTAATTTAAATTCGTCACTTACTTTTTCCCCCAATTTTTATTTTTACTATTAGCAAATATAAATTCATAAATTGAGTAAATTTTTATTTGGCCCAATTCTTTAGACTAATATTTGTTGCAAGTAGTCAGTGTAAAAATAATAAATATTCTCCGCGCATCGCGCGGGTATATATACTAGTACAAAGTAGAAGTTCAGCACTTTCCATATTAATTTCAGCAATCGTACAAATAATTCCATTATAGATTTATTTTAGCCTTAAGAAAACTAGAAGTTCATTAAAAAAAAATTAAAACATTATGATAATCATCATCATCAACAACAACAACAACAATAATAATAATATACTTAGTCTAATCTCACAAGTGGAATATAGTGTACCTTATTTTATATCGAAATAAAGATAAAGAATCTACTCCGATAAATCACCCTCGACTAAAAAAAACTTAATCATAACAATTATTAAAAAATGGGCTGGGAATTAATCTATGGGAAGAGCGGAAAATTATAACAATCAATTGGATAAAAGTAGTAGTAGACATAATTTACTAAAAGCATTAAGCTAGCTCCCTTTGCTGTGTGCTGTATGCCCATTTTCTTTCTGGATTTCTCTATGCTTTTGCAAATATATCATCAAATTTTCAACATATTTTTCTTGTTTTCCCTTATCAGCAAACAATTCTCTCATATTTTTAGCATTTTCCCTATACACTTTTCCTCCTTCCTCCAACATCACCAAACTCAGTGAGTTAGCCACCGAGTCCCTCGTAAACGTCCCTTCTCTTTCGTCTCTCGGTATCGAATATGCCATCTTTTTCTCATCTAATAACCGAGCATTTAAACCTTGATCAGCCAAAAATGGCAACAAAATAAGAGCCTTTTCATAAGATATAGCTTCAACTACTGAACTCCAACCCGAATGAGTCAAAAATCCACCCACTGAGTCATGACTCAGTATCTTCAACTGTGGGGCCCACCCAGTGCACACCACTCCACGGTCTTTGGTCCGCTCTTCAAACCCTTTTGGTAACTCGATTAAATCAGTGTCAAATTCACCACGTTGCTTTCTTAGAACCCAAAAGAACGGTAATCCTGAAAGTTCTAACCCGTGAGCTATCTCGGTGAGTTCTTCTTGACTCGGTTTTGCCTCACTCCCGAACGCGACGTAAATCACTGATCCTTTTTCTTGCGAGTCGAGCCATTGTTTTATACTCCCTCCTGAATTATTTTGTATCCAAATTTACAGTCAAAGTTAAGTACATTGATCTTCCTATTCCCAACTGTGCCAATTATATGCTTGTAGTTGTTACAGCTATGAGACAATATTCTTATGATTGTTTATGCAAGGAAATTATAGTCAGTTTTCGCACTAGTCAATAAAAAATAGCCAGTGTTTATCAAGTCAATAAAAAATAACTACTATTTTGCTGTAACATGGACTTGTTCAGTATAATATACGAGAATTCTGGTGCATTTGTGTACGAACTCCAGCATATTATACTGGACCGGTAAACTTTGCTAACTCCTGTAAAATTTGCGGGAGACTGAAGCACATGTGCTCCAAACTCCAGTATAATATACTGGACAATTATACTTACTGCAACTCTCGTAAAATTTGAGGGAATTCCAGCATAGTTATCCTGCAACTCCCGTAAAATTTGAGGGAGTTCTAGCATAGTTATCCTGGAACTCCCGTAAAATTTGCGGGAGTTGAAGCATACTTATGCTGGAACTCCCGTAAAATTTGCGGGAGTTGAAGCATACTTATGCTGGAACTCCCGTAACATTTGTGGGCGTATTTTTTGGATTTTGAACAGTATTTTCGCTAACAATTAAAGTGGCTAAATTCGATAACTTTTGAAACTTGACTATTTTTTAACAACCGATGGTAATCTGGCTATTTTTAAATTTCTCGCTCATTTTTCGTATTTGGTTAGGAGAAAATAATTTTCAATAAAATGACTTATTTTTGTGGAGGAGTCATTTCTCTTCACATGCACAATAAAGTCAACTCCTAATTTTATACTAATCTTCTAATTAATCATTAATATGACATTATTGTCAACTTTTAGTGCTCAATACTACATTAAAACACTTTTCAATTTGATAATAGTAGTAATCTTTAATCCATATTATGTTCGGAAAATATTTCACTCATAGGGTGTGTTTGATACGAAGGCAATTTTCCCATGTTTGGCTGGCTTAAATGTTTTGGAAAATATTTTCCTTAACAACAGAAGGGAAAATATTTTCCAAAACTCCTTTTCAACATTTCTCACCCTCACCAACCCACCCCACCCCTCTTCAAAAAATAGTTTATTTTTTAAAAAAATTCAGTTTTCCGTTACCATCCACCCTACTACCCCTAACCCCACCCCGCAAAAAAAAAAATTTACCTTAATTTTTTTTTCTATAATTTTAAATTTTTGTTTTCTTATTTTTCTGCACCACCCAACCCTCACCCCCTCCCCGCACAAAAAAATAATTTTTTTTTTGTAATTTAAATTTTTGTTTTTTTCGTTTTACTTTCCCAGCCCCAGCCTCCACCCCCACCCCTGCCCATCCCAAAAAAAATTTAAAATATATTTTTTAGTTTTTAATTTTATTATTTATCATTTAAAGACTCAATATTTTACAAGTTCCAAAATTATGAGTTCGAAAGTTTACAAGTTTCGAAATTATAAATTTACCGGTTCGAAAATATGCGATTTTTGCGTTAAAAAGTAAAGCTTAGATTGTGTCAATTTTTAGAGACTGGGAAAGGAGGAGTGGGGAGGTGTGAGGGGGAGGAGTAGGAGAGTTGCAAAAAAATTATTTTTCTAAAAACTATTTTTTACTTTCTAACCAAACAAGAAAATATTTTTCGAAAAATATTTTCCACTTACCAACCAAAAAAAAAAAGTAATAAAATCACTCATTCTCCACGAAAACATTTTCTAGGAATCCAAACCAAAACACACCCATAATCAAGTATTAAGAATATTATCAAAGGGAAAATAGGTTTCCTTTTTTTAATGACATATACTTATATTTTCAAGAAAAAATAAAAAGGTTAAAGTTCTTAAAATGTGTACCTGTCCATACACCATTGCTTTCATCGTCGCAACTGTCAATGGTCAACGGCGAAAGTTGGCCGACCGGAAAGACCGGTTTCCGGTTAATCTCTTCGACCAAATGTAACCATTCCGGTTCAAATTCCGAGCAACTTCTTATGAGCATCAGATCACAACTCTTTATACTAGCACCAAACCGGTAAATATCAGATGCGTCGGACATATTACCGGTAAAACTATCTTTCATCCTTAAAACCTCGTACAATCGAAAAGCCACCGTTGTAGGAAAATTCACCCATTTTGGTGAAGCTGTAAAAACTTCTAGTTCATCTAAAGTACCATAGCCGGACATTAAAGCCGGCGCCGGTCCGATAAAGCCCAACGCGGCGGCGATCATAATAGAGAAAAATGCACTAGAAATATTATGTTCAGTAGCAATTGGACCGGCCCAATAAGCTGCAAAATCGAAGAAAATCCAATCCGGTTTATTAGTTTGAAGAAAATGATGAATAGAATCGCGCATGTTATCGTAAGCTATTTTTAGATACTGGACTTTATCATATGGTAGTTGAAGTGGGATTTTCACGAAACGTATAAAAGGTGATATATTTTGTGATAATTTTGGAAGGCGATCGATGTTTCGAGGAGTGGAAATGAAAGAGATTTTGTGACCTTTAAGAGCAATGTGCTTAGCGAGTTCTAAATATGGAAGGATGTGACCAAAGGCTAGCCATGGAAGCATAGCTATGTGGAGCTTTTTGTTTTCAGTAGCCATGGCAATTAGAGTTCAAGAGCCACTTGATTATTTTTACATGTGATATTTGGGTTTGATCATTCATCTCCATTTATACAGTGAAGAAAGAAAGTTTGTACACCATCAAAGTACAAATTTAATTCCTATTAATTTAATAGAAAGTTGGTTAGCCATGCATGTATATAGATAAAAAATTTACCATCCCAATTTCCCGCCTTAGGATGTCGAGATAACACATAGTCTTTAAGACTAGTGTATACGGTTAAAATCAGGCTTGCCCAATTTTAACACTAAATTGGGACCATGGAATAACGTCAAGGGTCAGCCCCGTAATGGATCAAGCCATAGCACGAAGGTATAAGGTATTGAGTTCGAGAACCTAAGTGCCCGTCGAGATCGAGGCCATCAACAATTGAGACCTACTAAGATCGACTTCGATGAAGTGCAATAAAAGGAAGGTGGAATATCTATAACTAGTCTGAAATCACTGCGAAAATTTCGGAACGGATCAAATCAAGGGCGATTGTTTAAGCTAATCGCGAGATTTACTTCTGTAATCAGAATTGTACCATAACTTGGATTCCTCTGATATATAAAGACGGCCCTAATCATTTGTAAAGGACTTACATTCATACAGATCAAGACAATATAATAGTATTTCTCTACTTCTCTAGGTTATCAACTTGTTGTTCTTTACCTGTTCTTACTTTACTGCGCTCGAGGGTTCATTAGCTCGAGGGCATTATCCAAGCATTGGTTTGTTTTACATTCTTGACAACTCCCGTCATTTATCATTAAGTTAGTCAATTGGTATTAGGTGAAATCACATATTCTTAAAACCACATTATAAGTTTAATTGTTATCCATTTTTTAGGATATATAACTAGGTAAGCCTAACATATACCGATTATTAAAAGAATTTAGCTAATTTAATTAACTGCAATACCATAAATAATAGCTGAAGCAACATAGATGAATCAATATTGGTCATAAAATCTTAAAAATCGGTAGTACAAGTTACAAGTCTTTCTAAGAATAACTATAAAATAAGGAGTACATCACTGTACCGAAATAATAGAAAGCAATGGGAATAAAATACAACAGTAAATAGCTTCGTGGCTTGCGAACGGCGGGCAGGTATAACTTGAAGTTTCCATCAGCACAAAACATAGGGCTCAAACCAACTCTATCATATGTACTTTGAATTTGCACAAAATATACAGAACTAAAGCATGAGTATACCACAGCGGTATTCAATAAGTATATATTAAGCCTAATTTGAATATAGTTGGTAGCAGTGGCGGATCTACATAGAGCACTGTGGGTGCTCAAGCACACATTGTCTTTGATCAGATCCGGTAATTTATATAGGCAATTAACAAAAAATTTAGATAAACATTGAACAAGCACCCATAAATATACGTGTTTTTCTTCTTCTTATCTCCAAACATCCACGGCTTTAAAATTTTGGATCCGCATTACAATACACGTTTTTCGTGCATTGAGTGGGAAAGAAATAATAATAGGTGTACTGTTAGAATAAATATTTTATATTAATGAACTTAAAGTCGCTGCAAAACAGCAATTTCAAATTATGGATCAGTATCGATTTGACGGATCTCTGTGATTGTCTATTATATTTAATTTAATAATTGTACTGTGTATATATTATGTTGTGCTAGAGAAACTTTATTGAAAGTATGGGATTCGTAGCCAACCCAGACATTATCCTTTCATTTCAAAATTACTGTTGCTCTAAATTATGTGACTTTAATAACATGGTTTCAAGATCATTTCAAATCCCAATGATATGATTTTGTGTTGGGGGCTGGATCTCTCTCAGTCAAGGACAAAGTCACGTTATTGTGACAGTAGTTAATTGATCACCCTTTATTAAAATATTATATTATTTATGTATATAAGTAAAATATTAAGTTAAAAAGTATTAATCATATACGCATCAAATATTCTTTGTCAAAATTTTCTTTTATTTTTTTCAAATTTAAACATTTTTGAAAAAATTTCTGACTTTTGTCACTCAAGATTTCAAAGACAAAAGGAGGACGGTTCCTACACAATACCAAAATTATTTTCTACTTTTTTGTGCTGCTCATCTTTTTCTTTTTCACCCGGTGACCTGTATTAGAGTTCCATTAAATTAAAATTAACATAAAAAAATTATATTAGGGGGATAAAATGACTTTTAACATAAACGATTCTATATTTGTGACTCCGAATCCAAAACTTCTTATTATTTATTGATATATTTATTGTCGTTGCCCATCCATATATAACTCTGATAGATTTGTCGTTGCCCATCTTGCTAAATCACCAATAAATAATCATCAATGATTGGTTATTGGTAGGTATACTTGGATAATGACCGTTCAGCTACAATAATGCAAGAGGAGTCCGGAGCCTAATTAATAACTAATAAAACAAAAATTACGCTTTTAAAATTAAAAAAAATTACAAAAATAAGCAATTTGCAGTATAAAATTGCGAAATACACTAACGGCCGTTAGTGCATTTCGCAGTTTTATACTGCGAATTATAATTTTTTTTTGGTAATTTGCAGTATTATACTGCGAATTAGTGTTTAATTTTTTTTTTATTTCGCATTATTACTACATGTTATTAAAAAAAAATTAGCAAATTTTATCGTTTTCACAATTAACAAATTTTATTTTTGTTGTGTTGTTGGTTGCTAATGTCTGAGTTTATTTTCATTTGCAAAATCTTGTACTTTTATCATAATTAAAATATGTCGAAATCTGAGTTATTTTTTTTAAAAAAAATTATCTAATAAATTATTGCTAGGAAAATTGTTTATCTTCTCAAGTATTTTGATGCAAAACTACTTGTAACTCATAATCTTATGCATGCCGCTTATGTTGCTTTAAATTAATACTAGTCATTTAAAAAAAAATATGTGAATTAAAAATAACGCTTATTTGATGCAAAACTACTTGTAGAATTAACTTTTTCATGTTTGCTAAGAAAAAATCTCTATTGTGTTTTGCTAAAATTTCTCAGGTCGGACCACGTACTTCTAACACAATAGAGACTTTTTGACGAATAATGAAGTAAAGCTCTTTTCGGAGTATTATTGGTTAGTTGTTGATTGGAGATATTGAAATCTTAAATTGCAAGACCATTATTATACTTTGTAGGAATTTTATGCATTATGTAAATATGATTTTATACAATCAGATCAATTAAAAAATAATTATAAAATTACTCTATTTAATAACATTAATTGATAATATGATAGCTAAAGTGGTACGCCTTGTGGTACGCCTTCTCTATTTAATAACATTAACTCTATTATAAAATTACTCTATTTGTAGGACCTTGTGGTACGCCTTCTCCAAGTCGATAAACACCATGTGTAGATCCTTCTTATTATTCCTGAACTGTTCCACCAATCTCCTGATAAGATAGATAGCTTCTATTGTGGAGCGGCCCGACATGAAGCTGAACTGGTTCACGGGGATGGACGTCATCTCCCTCACCCTTGCCTCCACCACCCGCTCCCAGACTTTCATCATGTGGCTTAGTAATTTGATACCCATATAGTTGTTACAACACTAGATATGCCCTTTGTTCTTATACAAGGGCACCACTATGCTCCACCTCCACTCCTCCGGCATCCTCTTAGTCTTGAAGATCACGTTGAACAACCCGGACAACCACTCCACTCCTGCCCTACTATACTTTCCCAGAACTCCACCAGGATTTCATCTGGCCCGGTCGCACGACCCCTACTTGTCCTACGCAAAGCCCCCATGACCTCCCCCACCCTGATGCGCTTGTAGTACCCAAGGTCTCTATGACACTCTGAATTCCCCAACTCCCCTACCTCAAAGTCTCGATCCCTTTCCTTGTTAAGCAGACCTCGAAAGTAAGTTTTCCGCCTCTTCTTGATTTGGGATTCCCCCATCAGGACTCTACCATCCTCGTCCTTGATGCACCTAACTTGGTCTAGATCTCACGCCTTCCTCTCCCTCACTCTAGCCAACCCGAATAACTTCTTGTCCCCGCCTTTCTCCCCCAATTCCTCGTACATGCGACCAAACACCGCATTTTTAGGTTCCGTCACTGCCATCTTCGCTTCCTTTCTCGCTACCTTATAGCTCTCCCTGTTCGCTCTCATTTCCTCCTCACTTGTGCTCCCTGTCAACTTAGCAAACGCCACTTTCTTCGCCTCCACTTTTCTTTGGACTACATCATTCCACCACCAGTCACCTTGATGTATGCCTGAATAGCCCTTAGCTACCCGAGCACATCTCACGCTGCCTCCCTAACCAGGTTCGCCGCTCTGACCACATTGTGTTCACTTCTCCAAAGCTTCTTCAAGCTCCATCAGCTAACCTCATCTCCAACTCCTGGGCTTTCTCCTTGGACAAATCTCTCCATCTAATCTGCGGCCATCCCCCGGCACCCCTCTTCTTCCTTTTTACCAAGAGACTGGCATCCATCACTAGAAGTCTATGGAGGGTCGAAAGGGACTCTCCCGGGATAACCTTACAGTCCTTGCACAACCCTCTATCGCTCCTACTGAGGAGGAGGTAATCAATCTGAGTCCTTGCCGCCGAACTCTTAAAAGTAACCAAGTGCTTCTCTTTCTTTTGAAAAGTCGAGTTCGCAATCAAAAGCTCAAAAGCCCTGGCGAAATCAAGCAGCAAAGTGCCTCCTCCGTTCTTAACCCCAAAGCCATAGCCACCATGCACCTCACCATAATAACCCGCATCAGCCACAATATGATCGTTAAAATTACCTCCAATAACTAACTTCTCATATTGGGGAATACTTCTCACCAACTCGTCCAAGCCCTCCTAAAAGCGCCTCTTAACCTCCTCGTCCAATCCTTCTTGCGGAGCGTAAGCGCTGATGACATTGAGGACGCAACCACCAATTACCAACTTAATAGATATTAACCTATCATTCACTCGCCTAACATCAACCACGAATTCCCTAAGATCCCTATCCACCATGATACCCACTCCATTCTTACACAAGAGAATATGAAAAGTGTTCTCAGAAATGGCCAATGGTTCGTTAGTGGACAAGCATTAGGAACCAAATTTCATGGCTGCAAAAGAAAAACAAACGTTTTCTATTGTTTGGATAAGGCTACCACATTTTTCTATAGAGTTTTATGACGAAGCACTACTGAAAAAATTGGCAACTCGATTGGGTCACTGCTAAAAATTAATGCATGTACGAATGCTACCCTGAGAGGAAGGTATGCTAAACTATGCATCCAAGTGCCATTACAGGAGTCAGTTACAACGTGTATTTTAATTGGAAGGTGAATCTGTGGAAGATTGGGTCACGTTCAATCACTTTGTCCTCGTCAAGAAAAAGAAGAACACCTTCAGAAGGAGTCCATCAAGGGCGACGCCAGTAACCAACAAATTTCCAACCAACAAGCGGAGGAGTGGCAAACAGTGACTTTTGCAAGAAAAGAAAAGACCAAGCACCAAGACGAAAGCTTTGGTAGATCATAAAGAAGTTCAAGATCATCAAGCAACACCAGTTCATGTATAAATGTAAAGATATTTTCAACAAATTCAGGTAAGTTTCTCACCTCTCAAAAGCTTGCTTTCAAGAATGGCATTATCACCTTTAAACCCCACTCTAATTACTATAACCATAAAAGCTTAATTACTATTGAACTAACACCTAACTATAAGAGCTATATCAGTAATTGTTATCCTACCAACCTGAATAATCACTGTATGCAAACGCGTGCCAATTTATGAAGGATCAAATCCCAATAACCAATCAATCCTCTTCTTTTCCCTTACTATAAGAAGAATTCGAAATGGCTTATATCTTGTCTGCCGCCAACTCTTTACCTTTTCCATCTTCTTCGATACAAACAAATAAATCCCCTACCAGGAACAAGACACATGTACAAAACGTGTCCCACAATACAAATCTAATAATTTGCTTATTAATCCTTCAGTGGCAACTTTTAACCAAATAGACAAACCCTTATTAGCAAATTATACCTTTGCTTACGATTCCCAAGCCCCTCTACCCTCCCATGCGGCTACTGATGAAGGCCACGTGGCCATGCAAATTGAGCCATCAGCTCTCAACATTTACTCTTCCACGCAAAATCTACCCAATGCCATGCATATTAAATCCCACGACAAAGATCTCCAATAAATAATGTCAACCTCTCACTCTATTGATGCTCCTTTATTTAAATCTCCGCCTAACAATTAGCATGCTAATACCTCTCCTTCCTCTAAGAAGACAAACTCCAGTTCCATATGACATTCGAATCCCACCAAACCAAATGGACAACTTTCCATCCATGCCTCCACAAATAGCTTAATTCCAATTGGTATATGCAACCCATCCTCCCAACCCTGCCCAATAACCTCTGTCGTAGATCGAACAAGGGTTACATGGTCAAGCAGCTTTCTTCATAATGGTCATAGAGAGTAGAGAAATGTTGATTATCCTTCAAAACCTGACCTTCTTAGCACAAACGATAACGGAGGGTATGAGATTGGCACTAGACAACTACCTAAACCACATGTGGTTGGCCAATGTGCTAGATCTACTAGCCCCAGCCCCAGCCCTAGCCCCTACTCTATATCACAACATGTATCACCACCGGAATCTCCCAACACACTTCAGTCCCCCTCTCAACCTCAACATGGTGCAGAATCTGCCCTTCTTCTCCCCACTAGAGACAATCAATGCCAATCCCTTGTTCTTTCCATAGCAACCCCAACTGTAAGTTATTTCTTATAAATAATGTGGCCCAATAAGTTAAGGCCCATAATTAATATTTAATTAATGAACAAATTTCATCCGTCCGATTGGTTACTTGATGGACGTACCAGATTAAATGAAAATCTCTATAAATTGGTCCTCTCCCCACCCATTAGGGTTATTGCTTTTCCTCTCTTCCATCCCTAAAGACGGCGGTAACGAAAGCTAGGGCAAGGGCGAGAAACCAATTACCGATTAACGCTTCCGCTTAAAGATGATGGCTCACGATTCGGGTATGTTTTCTATGACGATTATATGTAAGATTATCATGTTCAAGATCCTGGTAGAATTAAAGTTTATGCTTACATGTGGTATCTCGAGCCTGGATTTGAACCGATAATCTTCGTAAAAGAAAGATTATATTATTATGTTTGATGCGTAACTATTTTAATGGGATTTGTAATTTATTTATTTTTTCGAATCTGATTCAATGTTCCCTCAATTTGATGATATTGATTCACCGTCAAAGTTATTGTTTCAAACTCATGATTCAGTTTGGTCAAAGTTTCTCTTTGAATGCCCTAAAGAAATTTGTTCCAACATATTCCAACTATTATGAACGTGCTTTATTTTATTTTTAAAATTGCCATATTTTGATTTAAAATTAGACAAGTTACTGCTTCACTTTAGGTGTAAAACAAGTGCTTGTACGTATCTTTATTGCACATATCTCTAATTATGTGTTAGTATAATTTTTTAACGGGTTGATATTATTGAAGAATGACGAGTGTTTATTTGGTTTGGATGAATCTGTTTATTGATTGGGCTAGGGTTTATGTTTATTGGATCTTAACCTGTTGAAAAACCTTTACCTAGTACATGTGGTGGGTAGTAGTACCCCATAGTATTAATTGGGCTATTAGTTAATAAAGCTATTTATTGTTTATTTTATGTATGTGATTAATGTGTAAATAGTTGTTAGTCACCAAAGTGACCAAACTAGATTATTTAAAGTACTCACATGCATAAAATTTTATGATATTTATTTTATGTATGCATTTATGTTTATATAGTTTGTTAGTCACCAAAGTGGCCAAACTAGTATGTTCATGAAAAGTTTGTATACATAAAATTATTGTTTATCCTTAAAATTAATGAAATGCCTAATAAAAATAGATGGATAAATGAAATTTCACTATTGCTAGAACTTAAGGGTTTACCCAAAGGTGGATCAATTATTCTATGAATAGTGAACATGATGAGGTAAATTAATATTCTTAGTCAAATATATATTGTTTGTCCAAAGATGGCATATATATTTGGTTAAAAATATTTAATTACCTATTAAAGAATAAGTGGCATTTAAATTATGATAGTGTGTCGTAGTATTTACCCAAAGGTGAACTGCGATATGCTTTAATTATTTTGTTGAATCTATATTAATTTGTGAGCATGTATTATCTATTTTGCAGCTATTCCTTTTCATTCGCTTGCTTCGTCTGTTACTATGTTCAATGGATTGAACTTCTCTGAATGGCGTGAGCAAGTCCAGTTCCACTTAGGTGTGATGGATCTTGACTTGGCTCTGCTGAATGATAAGCTCGCTGCCATTACTGATTCGAGCAGTGCGGATGAGAAGTCATTCCATAAAGCATGGGAACGCTCTAACAGGCTAAGCCTTATGTTTATGCGAATGAATATTGCCAGTACTATTCCACAAACAGAAAGTGCCAGGGAATACCTGAAGTTTGTGGAAGAACGTTTTCATTCTGCAAATAAGTCTCTCGTTGGTACACTAATGGCTGAACTCACGACCATGAAGTTTGATGGGTCGCGTAGCATGCAAAATCATATCATCGAGATGACTAACATTGCAGCAAGACTTCAGACCTTGGGGATGAAAGTGGATGACTCCTTCTTGGTTCAGTTTATTCTGAACTCGTTACCTCGTGAGTATGGACCTTTTCAAATTAACTATAACACTCTTAAGGATAAGTGGAATGTTAGTGAATTGTCCAGTATGCTTACTCAGGAGGAGTCAAGACTTAAGAAACAAGGGAGTCATTCAATTAACCTCATGGGTCAAGGAGCTGGTAAAGGACTTAAAGCAAAGGCCAACAAGTTCAAGAAGAGGAAAGCACCTGCTAAAGCTCAACAGGATGCTAACAAGGAACGTAAGGCAGATACATGTCGTTTCTGTAATAAGGAAGGACACTATCAGAAAGATTGCTTGAAACGTAAAGCTTGGTTCGAAAAGAAATGTACAATTAGTGCTTTTGTATGTTTCGAATCAAATTTAGTAGAAGTTCCTAATAATACTTGGTGGCTTGATTCTGGTGCAACTGCTCATGTATCTACTACGTTGCAAGGATTCCTTACGATCCAAACCACAAATCCAAATAAGGATTTCTTGTTCATGGGAAATCGTATGAAGGTTCCAATTGAAGGCATAGGGACTTATCGTTTGATCATGGAGACTGGACGTCACCTTGATCTATTACAGACTCTTTATGTACCTTCAGTTTCAAGGAATTTGATTTCTCCTTCAAGACTTGATGTTTCTGGATTTGATTTTATGTTTGGAAATGGATGTTTCAATTTATACAAAAATGCTATTTTTTATGGTTCTGGTTTTCTTAGTGATGATTTATATAAATTGAAACTCGATATTGGTTTTTCTAAATCCATTCTTAATGTTCAACATAATGTTGGAATTAAACGTAGTTCACTAGATGAAAGTTCTGCTTACTTGTGGCACAAACGTTTGGGTCATATATCCAAAGAAAGGTTAGATAGATTAGTAAAGAATGAGATTCTTCCGAGTCTAAATTTTACTGATCTTACTATATGTTTGGATCGCATTAAGGGAAAGCAAACCAAACATAGTAAGAAAGGTGCCACAAAAAGCACCCAGCTTCTTGAAATTATACACACCGATATTTGTGGACCCTTTGATGTTCCATCTTTTGGTGGAGAAAAATATTTTATCACCTTTATCGATGATTTTTCACGTTATGGATACATCTATTTGCTGAAAGAAAAATCTCAAGCAGCAGATGCTCTCAAGGTGTTTGTTAATGAGGTTGAAAGGCAATTAGATAAAAAGGTGAAAATTATTAGGTCGGATAGAGGTGGTGAATATTATGGAAAATATAATGAGTCAGGACAATGTCCAGGTCCATTTGCAAAGTTCATCGAGGAACGTGGCATATGTGCACAGTATACTATGCCAGGAACACCTCAACAAAATGGTGTTGCAGAAAGGCGTAATCGAACACTTATGGACATGGTTAGGAGCATGATAAGTAATTCCTCATTACCCAAATCATTGTGGATGTATGCTCTTAAAACCGATGTATATTTATTAAACAGGGTTCCTAGTAAGTCAGTTCCAAAGACCCCTTTTGAACTGTGGACAGGAAGAAAACCTAGTTTAAGGCACCTGCATGTTTGGGGTTGCCCAGCAGAAGCTAGAGTCTATAATTCACAAGAAAAGAAATTAGATTCTCGAACAGTAAGTGGTTACTTTATTGGTTACCCAGAGAAATCTAAAGGGTATGTGTTTTACTGTCCAAACCATAGTTCAAGAATTGTTGAAACTGGTAATGCAAGATTCATTGAGAATGGTGAAGTTAGTGGGAGTGTTGAAAAGCAAAGTGTGGAAATTAAAGAGGTAAGGGTCAATATTCTATTACCCATAAATATGCCTACTTCCACACAAATACCAAATATTGTTCCAGTTGTTGAAGAACACTTTGACAATGCCGAGCAACATTTGGATGAAATACTTCATGAAGAAACTAACTCACAAATATCTGACACAAATGAACCACAAGAAATGCCATTAAGAAAATCTCAAAGAGTTAGAAAATCGGCTATTTCGGATGATTTCGTGGTTTATTTGCAACAGTCAGATTTTAATATTGGTTTTAATAAGGATCCGATTTCATTTTCACAAGCCATAGAAAGTAATGAGTCCGACAAATGGATTGATGCCATGAAGGAAGAGTTAAAATCCATGGAATACAATAAAGTCTGGTTTCTCGTTGAATTGCCTGAAAGTTCTAAAAGAATTGGGTGTAGATGGGTCTTTAAGACCAAACGCGATTCAAATGGCAATATTGAGAGATATAAAGCCGGACTTGTTGGCAAGGGTTATACTCAGAAAGGAGGCATTGATTATAAAGAGACCTTTTCAACGGTCTCAAAGAAAGACTCGTTAAGAATTATTATGGCTTTGGTGGCTCATTATGATTTGGAGTTACACCAAATGGATGTGAAAACTGCCTTTCTTAATGGAGATCTCGAGGAGGAAGTGTATATGGACCAACCAGAGGGTTTCGAAACTAAAGGGAAAGGTCAAATGGTGTGTAAACTGAAAAAGTCAATATATGGACTTAAACAAGCCTCACGACAATGGTATATAAAGTTCAATGATACCATAACATCTTTTGGATTTGTGGAAAATACCGTTGATCGGTGTATATACCAAAAGATCAGTGGGAGCAAGTTTATATTTTTAGTCCTATATGTTGATGATATTCTACTTGCTGCTAATGACTTAGGTATATTGCGTGAGACTAAAGATTTTCTCTCTAAGAATTTTGAAATGAAAGATATGGGTGAGGCATCCTATGTGATAGGAATAGAAATATTCCGTGATAGATCACAAGGATTATTGGGATTGTCTCAGAAAGGCTATATCGAAAGAATTCTTGAGAGATTTAACATGAACAATTGTTCAGCAGGAATTGTTCCAATTCAAAAGGGGAAAAATTTAGTCTCATGCAATGTCCTAAGAATGATGTAGAGCGAAAAGAAATGGAATCAATTCCTTACTCTTCTATTATTGGCAGTCTGATGTATGCTCAGACTTGCACAAGACCGGATATTAGCTTTGCGGTCGGAATGTTAGGAAGATATCAGAGTAACCCAGGAATTGATCACTGGAAAGCTGCAAAGAAAGTTTTGAGGTACCTAAAAGGAACGAAGGATTACATGCTCATGTATAGGAGATCCAAGCATTTGGAAGTTGTTGGATACTCGGATTCAGATTTCGCTGGATGTATTGACACTAGAAAATCCACGTTTGGTTATTTGTTCCAATTAGTTGAAGGAGCAATATCGTGGAAGAGTGCCAAACAGTCTGTCATTGCTACATCCACGATGGAAGCAGAATTTGTGGCATGTTTTGAGCCACAATTCATGCATTATGGCTGCGAAACTTTATTTCAGGACTTGGGGTTGTCGACACCATTACCAAGCCGCTGAAAATTTATTGTGATAATTCTGCAGCGGTATTCTTCTCCAAGAACGATAAGTACTCCAAAGGTGCCAAGCATATGGAATTAAAGTACTTTACCGTCAAAGAGGAAGTTCAGAAACAAAGAGTGTCACTTGAGCATATTAGAACAGATCTCATGATTGCAGATCCGTTAACGAAAGGTTTACAGCCAAAGATATTTAAAGAACATGTACATAGAATGGGTCTTGGTCGTATTTATGACTGATGTATTTATGGTGTTTTGACACTCTGAGCTCATTTATATGTTTCTGATATACATTAGTGATTTCCTGTTTCTCATAATGATGTGCACATTATTGTTTTGAGATATTACAGGATAAGTCCCAAGGAGACATTATTGTGGACCATAAAATTTTTATAGCTTATGAACCTGATACGGTAAATTACTAATGTTGTAGTATATGGAAGGGAGTATGTAGACAAATTATGTATAACCGCCATAACTCACATTTACTAGTTTATCGTATTATGGTATTTATGATGGACATTATAGACGAGATTTGTTTATGCGCGACTAATGTTCCTATATTAAATATTAATATTATGTGATTATTGGGCCAAGTGGGAGAATGTAAGTTATTTCTTATAAATAATGTGGCCCAATAAGTTAAGGCCCATAATTAATATTTAATTAATGAACAAATCTCATCCGTCCGATTGGTTACTTGATGGACGTACCAGATTAACTGAGAACATCTATAAATTGGTCCTCTCCCCACCCATTAGGGTTACTGCTTTTCCTCCCTTCCATCCCTAAAGACGGCGGTAACGAAAGCTAGGGCAAGGGGCGAGAAACCAATTACCGATTAACGCTTCCGCTTAAAGATGATGGCTCACGATTCAGGTATGTTTTCTATGACGATTGTGAGCACGTGATTTTTGCCTTACTTGAGAAGTACTCCCAGAAAATTCAAAAATAAAAATAGTTTCGTGTTGGGTATGATTTTCGTGATTTTGTGTTATTTTATCTTTTGTGTGCACGTTTATTTATTTAAATTAAAAATACAAAAAAATATATGCTAAGTTTTGCATTTTTAGTGTTTGATATCGAAGTCATGTGATTTACATTTTTAGGTGATATATAATTGTGTGGGATAATTGTATGCATATATATATATATGTATACATGTACATATATATGTGTAGTAATGAGATCAAATTGGGCCATAGTTTAGTCCAGGAACACCAGGCCCAAACGAAGCCCAATCCGTCCAGCATCTGTCACTAGGGCATTCGATCTGGACCGTTGGATTTTATCATCCAACGGCCCAGATTAATCCTTTAATTCCAAACATACCCGTCCAGCCTGTGTAACGCTCGATCTGGACCGTTGGATCTTATAATCCAACGGCCCAGATTAATCCTTTAATTTCAACATACACTCAGGTTATGATTTAACCAAACGACGTCGTTTGGTTTAAGTGAGGGGATCCTGATCGTTGATCGTAAATGATCCAACGATCAGGATTCAATCTCATCTCTGGTATATATTCCTCATTCCATACCCCGCCCCCCTTTCAGACCCCCCCTGCTTCGTCCCTCAGAAGCTCTCAAAGCCTATTGTAACGCCGCCCTCCTCCGCCGTATTCCGCCTGCCGGAAATCGCCTCACGGCGGTTCCGGTAGGCCAATCGCCACCAAACCAATGCCAAACCCTTCCCCTCACCTCCCCCATCACGAACCCAGCCTCTACTAACCTCGAATCTTGCCGGAGCTCCTCGAATCTTCATTTGAAGATTCGAGTCAAACTCGAACCTATGCCAAATCACCCCAAATTCACACCACAGTCTCCTCACACCTCCCCCACACTCCCATTGACATTGGTTTGCTTCGAATCTAACCAAAAATGCAAAAGCCCCAAATCCGAGCCCAAGAACCCTAATTTTGAAGAAAATCAATTCAAGCCGGTCTAGCCGCAATTGAAGTCCAAGGGACTTTAGTCTAGGTGTTCTCAATCGAGAACATCTTGATTAAAGCCCGTTTGGCTTCAATAGTTCACAAATTTGGTTCAAAGCCTGGGTCGGCAGTGTTCTTATGAGGTATCCATTCATTCTTTGGTCAATTTAATTCGATTTTGTGAATATGTGTGTCTGTTTTATTCACTGTTTCACTTCTTACCTATCATGCTTTTAGTGTCTCATAACAGTGATTTGTTCTCCTCCCTTTGAGGCCTTTTATTTGGCCAATTCCCTCTGTTTTTAGTTGTTAAAATGAATCATAGGTTCAATGTGATTAAGGTCGTCAAGCAATTAATTCATATTTTTAATTAGTTCCTTGATCCCTGCCTGAAACATTAGGAATCAACTGTAGGTCGATCATTGGTGGTCATTGCTATGTGTTGTAGTTAATTAGAGGTCGTCTTCTAATTGCATAGTTTGAGCTATTTGAATTACCACACAGTAATTAGCATTACTGGATCGAATAGGGACTGTTTGATTGGTTTGAAACTGAAGTTGTGATTCAAATTAAGCCAACTAGGGAATCAGGGTTCACACTTAGAGTATTTGGTGCCCTGCACATGAGGCTAGTCAGTGGAATCCACTGTCACAGCAGGGCATCCCACTGAACACTGCCACCAGCATTGTTTAATGCTTGAGTCCATATTTTGGACAGTAGATAGTGGGTTTGCAGGGAACTTGATGGGTCTGGCAGAGTTGGGAGTGGGCAGGGTGATGGTAACCTTAGGGGCAGGTGTTCTGGAGGGACTTTTAGCTATAAATATAGCATCAAACTGCACCTATAGGAGATGGATAGAGATGGATACAGACACTTGAGAGCATCTGGGAGAGAAAAAGATAGAGATAGAAATTGAAATACCTGAAGAAGCAAAAAACAGTAAAACCTGAGAGTAACTAGAACACCTGAAGAAAAATAGATACAAGAATACATATAGAAAGATACAGAGAAAAGGCTACTGTTTCATTGGTTTAGAGTCACTGTTTCATCGAGTTTCTTGGCTACTGTCTCATTGCCTTGGATTCAATAGCTGCTGTTAGTCATTGTTGTTGTTGCTGTGTGTTGTTGCTCTTGGTCGATTGATATTGCTGGCTTGGTTGTTGGTTGCTGGTTGGTCTGTGTTGTTGCTTGGTGTTGTTGTTGTTGCCATTGTTGTAGCTGGTTCAGTTTGGGGGCTGTGGTAGTTCCAGGGATTTGTGGCTGCTGTTAGTCTTTGTGTTGTTGTTGTGTGTTGTTGTTGTTGTGTCTTCATTGCTGCTGGTCCACTGGATTGCTGCCACCGTTTAGTGTCTGCTATTGGTTTAGTTGAGGGCTGCCATTAGTGGTTGTTGCTGTGGTATTCATTTGGTGCTGTTTGGTCAGTAGTGTTGTTACTTTTGGTCGTTTGTATTGCTGGCTGGTCGTTTGATACTGCTGGGTTGATTTGGTGCTGCTTGGTTCATTATTTTGTTGGTTGGTTGGTCTATTTGGTTGCTGGTCTATTGGATTGGTTTACTGTTGCTGTTACTGCTCCTACTGCATTGCTATCGCTCGCTCTTCCCTGTTCTTCCGCATTCCAGGTACACACCTCTGTTATTGTAGTTCCTTGGTTCGAAAGAATGAAGTTTGAAGCTTATGCATAAAGTCTATTGAAACATGTAGTCGCCTAAAGTTCTTATGTTTAAGTACATTCTGTTATTCTCCAATTAAGCTTGTACTGTTAGTTTTGGTTATGGAAAAGTGTAGCTAGGCCAAAAATACACTATCGTTAGATAAGCATGTAAACTTGAATTAGTCTGTCGTGTCTCTAATCAATCTTCTCTGCTCGTGTGTGTAATCTCCAAATCTGTTAACGTTAGACCTTACGCTAAAAGCAAGATTAGCTAGGGAGTTGTTACTCAACGGAATGACGTAATTAGATTAAAAGAGTCGGGGGTGCATTTCATGTGACCCGACCCCAATTTCGGGCAAGAGTAAATAAAGCATGTCATGAACCACAGGCGCATTTCATGCGATGTGGTTCGTAGTAAGTTTTAAGTAATTTGGAATCAACTCTTAAGTAAGATACAGTGAGATGTAGTTCGCTTTAGATTTGAATCAAAGGTATGCCTCGCCCAATAGTTACACTAATCACATAGCCGTCATAAATATACATGTAAATACTTAGGTTTCGAGATGCGTCGTTTCTTAACGAATATCACGCCTTTCTCAACAATGTAAATAAGTAGTCGATCCGGGCATATATTTTAGTTTTACCTTTTTAAATACGGGTGTGCATTTCATGTGACCCGAATCCAAACCCCGAAATGTTGAATAAGAATATACTGAGGATCCGGGTGCATTTCATGTGACGTGATTCGAAAGCATATTTTTAAGCAACTTTCTCTTTCGTAAATCACAACCAATAATAAAAGCGGTAAAAGGGTATTAACTTGCACCAAGTACATAATTGTAAAAGGCAGATAGATAAGCCAAACACGACAGTTGAGCGACCGTGCTAGAACCACGGAATTCGGGAATGCCTAATACCTTCTCCCGGGTTAATAGAATTCCTTATCCGGATTTCTGGTTCGCGGACTGTTAAATAGAGTCATTCTTTTCCTCGATTCGGGATTTAACCGGTGACTTGGGACACCATAAAATCTCCCAAGTGGCGACTCTGAAATAATTAAATAAATCCCGTCTCGATTGTCCTTTAATTGGAAAAACTCTTTGCATCCTCGCGGGTGCGTAAAAAAGAGGTGTGACAGCTCTGGCGACTCTGCTGGGGACGATAAACCCAGAACCACTGGTTCAGGGTTTAAGAATTCGAGCTTGGAATAATTGTTGTATTTGGCTTATTTATTATCCGATTTTATTATATGTTTGTATTAATGTGCAAAATGATATTTTTATCGCTTTGATATTTTTTGAACTGTACATATAAATTGTGCCGAAACCAATCTCCTCTCTGAGTCTTCTAAATCATGAAGAAGGGTGCACTTCGTGTGACTTCTTTTCTGTATAGTGTCTAATTCCCACCTTAGAACGAGGTTTGGATAAGTTGCAAAACCGGTAAAGCTTCTGTATTCCCGGGTTGCTGCCTCCTCCTCGGCTCGAGTTGTCCGTTCGGGTAAGCCAGGTCTAGAACAATAAACCCGGGTTTTTAAACCTAGAATAACAAAGCTTCATGCCGGATCCCTAGTAGGAACGTTTATTTGCATCATGTTGCATTTGACTTAGGGGACTCAACACAGGGGTTGGGTCCGTCTAGGACAGGTGACCTGAAATGAAAAGACCATCCTGCTGCATCCTGTTTGTCTTACGCATTTATCTGCTTCAGACTTGCATGCTGACTAGTTTTTAAAAAAGGGGGGAAGGAAAAATAGTGCGTTTTATTCTTGAAATAGATAAAAATAGTTTACTTGTTTCTCAGTAAAATAAATAAAAATAAATAAATAAATAAATAGTTTCCATTTACAGATGGTAGTTTGTTTTACTAAAACCGAACTACGCGGGTTTGATTCTCATTGGATGTGAGATACGTAGGCTTCTTTTACTAAAAAAAAAAAAAAGAAAAATTTTTTGTTTTAAACTTAAAAAAAAAAATGTGTGAAAAAAAAAACAATAAATAGTTTGTTTCCTTTAAAGATGTAGTTTGTTTGACCGAACTACGCAGGTTTGATTCTCACCACTAGGTGAGATACGTAGGCAACCCTCATCGGGTTCAACCACCCCTATCAAAAAAAAAATCAAAAAAAAATGTGTGTTTAATTTTGTCAATAAAATCAAAGTGATGCCGTTTTTGCAAATAACCGAATGTTCCGAAAGGACGCCGGAAGGTTGTTTTTTGCAAAAATAGCCACTTTGAATCATTTTTAATTTGCAGCCGCAGCCTTGAAATATTCCTTGTGGAAATGTTGCAAGGCCATAGCCGCAAAATCAAGTCCGGGTTCACACCCCTTTTGCAAAAAATAACCAAAAAATGTTAAATTTTGATTTTGTTATAAATGAGTCGGGTGATGCTATTCTTGCTCAAAATAGTTGAAAGGTTGTATCCGCAAAAAATCAAGTTTTGAGTCATCACTTAACTTCACAAAAATAACCACTTTATCAAATAAGCCATTACATGGCCGGAGTTTTGCTGAAATAGCCACATTTTTGCATTTTAACTTCCTCAGTCTTGTGTTGGCCTGTGTCGGTGCTGAACGATGCCCCATAGGCCCCAAGATAAAAATTTTGAATTTGCATCTTCTTAAATAAAATTTTGCAAAAAGAGCCACTTTGCCTAAATAAGCCATTACATGGCCAGTTTATGAAAAATAGTCTTGTTTTGGTTTATGGTGATGCCGAACGATGCCCCATGAGCCACAAGATAAAAAAAAAATTTAAGTTTATCTTTTTTAAATAAATTTTGCAAAAATAGTCATTTTGTCGAATAAGCCATTATGTGGCCAATTTTGTAAAAATAGTCACAATTGACATAAAAATTTTCTCAATCTTTTGTTGGCCTATGGCGATGCCGAACGATGCCCCATGAGCCCCAGGATGAGAAAATTTTCAAGTTTATTTTCTTAAGTAAAAATTTTGCAAAAATAGCCATTGTTGCCAAATAAGCCATTACATGGCCAATTTTGTAGAAATCGTCATAATTGACGTTAAAACTATTCTGATTCTTGTAGAAATCTCTGGCACAAGGCGTGAAAGTTTTTTTTATGAGAGTTTGTAGTTGGAGTGAGCTTTTACAATTTTTCTTCAAAGAAAACAAAAAAAAATCAAATAAATATCTCTTTACTTCTTGCATTAATTTGCAAGAACTACGCCCGGTCTGATTCATGCGGGGTCATGATACGTAGGCAATCCACATAGGATTCGACCATATCCATAACAAAAAAAAAAATGGAAAACTACAAAAGAAAAAAAGAAGAGAAAAAGAGAAAAATGGAAAGAATAATAACAACAATTGAGAAGCACATATATGAGAAGCTGGCACGACGCATGTAACTGAAGCAAATGCATGATAGAAAGGTTTAACTGCCTAGGTTCATTGCATCCTTAATGCACGTCTACCTGTTTGTCCAATGCCCTAACGCTAACGTGATGTCTTCACTTTGTTGTGTAAAGTTCCAGAAAGGTGGTTGGTTGTGGTTCTAAAATAACTCTTCCCTGTAAGACAAAGTCAGAGGACAATGGCAGATAATCTCAAGACTGAGTGGGTTGATACCGATACCCGACAACAGCTGGTTGAACGGAACCACGGGTTAGTAGAAGAAGTCAAAATGCTGAGACAACATGTGGCTGACATGTATCGGGCGTGGATGGATGGAAAAGCACCACCTCCGCCACCACCTAGCTTCCTGGACTCTGTCCTTACCCGTACAATGAACCCGATGCCGGAGGATCCCCCACACCCTCCATATATACCCGCCTATCATAATTTTTCCAGCCACTCGAGTAGCTCAATTACTTGCCCCCCAGCTGTGTTTTCACAATGCTACTCCCGTCCCCAACGCCACTACTCTCCCCGGGACAACCAAAATCGTATTTCACCTGCCAGGTACTCAGCTCCACAAAAGGCCCACCAACCCCCACGAACATACCGGAAACCCCCCGGGTCAGGTTTCAGGCCAAATAAGGCGTTTAGGGAGGAAAGGTTGCTGAAGCGAGAAAAGGGGCTCACCCCTATCGGAGAGTCCTATGCAAGTCTGTTTGAAAAGTTAAAACATGTCGGCCCGATTACGCCGCTCCCCGAATACACTCCCGATCCACGTGCAAGAAGCTTCGATCCTACTGCACGATGTGCATACCATTCCAATGTCAGAGGGCACGATATTGAGAGTTGCCGTACCTTGAAAAAGGAAATAGAAAGAATGATTCAAAAAGGGTGGTTGATTGTGGTCAATGATGATGACATGGGACACACAAATCCTCCGGGGGGTGTATTGACTGGGGCTAAAAATGTTGAAGCAGATGGCAGCCTTGGCAATATTGACGCAGAACTTAGTGGCTAAAATGTTGTGCTTGGTAATTGGGAAGATACTCCATCTTTTGGTCAGCTAGATGGAGCTTTGGTGGTTCGTTTTTGTCGTCATTTTTGTTGTCCGAGTTATTTTCAGGGGTTTTCTTGTGGTCAAACCCTTTTGTCCTAGCAGTTTGCTTTGGTCTTGCCCAGTTTTGTTTCAGGGCCGTACTCTAGTTTGTTTTGCTTGTTTTGTCATTGAACCATTTCGTCATTAGTTTAATGAAGCTTTCGGCCTTTTGTTACTTCCGGTCATTTTATTTGTTTAGTTCTTTTACCCTTTAGATTTGTCTCGTGCTCAAACGCCAAATCTAGTGACACGACATGCGCACACATAATTATGGCTTAATTCTAAAAGCAATTGGAAGATGATCGGGTCATCTAAAGGAAACAAAAACAACTTGAGACTATTTGGATCCCGAGTCATCCGAAACCGGGGCAAGTAAAAAGAAACAGTCAAAGGCAAGCTGGCCAAAATTGACATGGGGTCGTTCATAATGAGAGTGTTGCCCAACAGTGCTTTAAAGATATGATGAATATTAATTGTGTTGTTTACGCTCGGCATGTTTTGAAGATTGGAATGACGAAGGCATTTTGTTCTGCTATCCAAACACTTTATCCATCGTCAACCCTTTGAGCCTTGAATTTAAAGTCTTTCATACCCCTCCTTCGGAATTAGTTGCAAAGACTAGAAACACAAGTTTGAAAGGCAAAAGAGAAAAAGGGATAAAGAAAAAGAAAAAAAAAAAGGAAAACAACAAAAGGAGATAAAGAAAAGAAAAGAAAAAGAAAAATGTGTGAAAAAAAGAAATTTGAAAAAGAGGAATTGGGAACTACGTTTGACCTGATTCCTCAAAGAGGATACGTAGGCGCTTCACAGCTCGGTCATAGTGTAAATAAAAATCAAAAAAACATCCCCAAGCAAAAAACTGGGGCAGAGAAAAATTGTGTTGATTTTAAATAAATTTAGGTCCGAAGGTTGTAAATTTTGAACCCAAAATTATTTTTGTTTTGAGCCTTCAATACCCTTTCTTTCTAGCCCTATCCAAATCCCACATTACGGTCCAAAGAAAGACCTTCTGATCAGTCTTCAAAAGATGCCACGTCAGGCGAGTGAGAGAGTCCTATCAGAGTATAACACTCTGATTCTCAGCAGAAAAGACTCTGATTCCCAGCAGAAAGGAAACACGAGAGAGTCTTAGCAATGACACCCCAATCCCCAGCTAAAAGTGATACAAATGAGAGAGTCTTACCGGTGAAAACCTTCACAGGCACCATAAGACGACGAAAGCTGAGAGAAAATCAAAATGAGAGAGGCTTGAAAGTGAAAACCCTTCGGGCACTACAGGTCGAATAAAGGTGATAATCGGATGGAAATCACGAGACCGAAATCGTGAAAGACGAAGGATAGACCATATGTGCATGTCATGACCAGTGGAGTTGGTATTCGCGTTTGATAAGTTTTGTAGATATTTCTTGCTAGAGAGTCATTTTCTTTTTCCTTTGTCTTCTATTTTGTTTCTTTTTATCTTTCTCATTTTTATCAAAAATTCCCCATCAAGGTCTGTCTAGTCAGAACAAGTGAGAAATGACTTCAAAACTTGCCACCAACTTTCCAATTATTATGCAAAGCAAGGAAATGCCATTGACGGCGGAGAAGTAGGGTGCGAAGAAGATTATTAAACTGGGGCAGAAAATTTTCTTTTCAAGTTTGAAAATTTTCTGGAAGTCAATACCCACTTGGGGAAGAAGGAAAGTCTTAAGGGAAATGGTCTTCGAACTAGTGTCATCCTCAACAACCTTCAAGAAGAGTGAAACACCAATTTTGAGGAAATGAAAATCTACCGGCAGTGTTATCTTCAGAGCAAGTTCCGAGGTGGTCGGACAACACAGAGTGGTAAAGGAAGAAAGGAAATCTCATCTTCAACAAAATAACCCCCAGCAAGTTGAGAAACACAGAACGGGGAAGGGATAAATGGAAAAACCCATCCCCAGCATGAGTATCATCAAATAATAACATCCCCAACAAGTTCTGATAATGAAACACAGAGCAGGGAAAGAGGAGGAGAACAATCCCCAGCCAGGAGCACCACAACCAGCCACCACATTTTAAAACTAACCAATTTTTCTTTGATTTGAAACAGGGAAAAAAGGGGTTGTCGACAGCAAAGCATGCCACGAAGAAGATTCTCAAACTGGGGCAGAAAATTTTCTCCTGTTGCGAAAATTTTCTCGAAACCAAATACTTGGTTAGGGAAAGAAGCTAGATAACGCGAGGAAATGATCTTTGAACCCGGTTATCCCAGCAGATTTGAAAGAAAGAAAACAACAAGCTGTGATAGATGAAATTATACCCCCAACAGGACAAGACAAAACGAGGAAGCTTGCGTTCAGAAAGGCAAGAAGTCGGTATCATCCCTCAGCAGTCCTCGGAAAATGAAACATTGATTTCGAGATTTCACCGGCAGCATTATATCCTACAAGTTTTTCAAGGGAGCGAAGCGCGAGCCCGAATGAGGTTTGGAAAGAGGAAGAAGGAAAGGGGATCCCCCGACAGGTTAATCCCCAGCTGATGACACTTCAATCCCCAGCGATCTCGAGAGAGAATAAAGGTTCTGAAGGAAGTAGAAAAGGAGGAAATAAAGAAGATGTTCCCCAGCAGCATTACCCCAGCAGGCAAGTAAACAGTTCTAAAGATATCCCCAGCAGTCAGGAGGGAAAGCAACACGACCCAGGAGGAAAGCAGTTCCGAAACAAGGTGATTTAGGAGAAATGATGGCTCAAGAGTCGATGCAGCAAGAATAAAATGGTACAAGAAGAGAGGAATGACGTTTAATTTTCAAAAGATGTTGTTGAAGTCAGGAGCCCGCCTGAAGAGAGGAATGGCGTTTATTTTCAAAAGATGTTGTTGAAGTCGGGAGCCCGCCCGAAGAGAGGAATGGCGATTTATTTTCAAAAGTTGATGATTGAAGTCAGGAGCCCGCCTGAAGAGAGGAATGGCGTTTATTTTCAAAAGATGTTGTTAAAGTCAGAAGCCCGCCAGAAAAGCAGAACGCCGTCTCAGTTTCCAAGATTTGATAAGGATGGTGAACAATCGAAAGTGACATAGTGATTTATGTTCAAAAGATGTTGTTGAAGTCAGGAGCCCGCCTGAAGAGAGGAATGGCAATTTATTTTCAAAAGATGTTGTTGAAGTTAGGAGCCCGCCTGAAGATAGGAATGGCGTTTAATTTTCAGAGTTGATGGTTGAAGTCAGGAGCCCGCCTGAAGAGAGGAATGGCGATTTATTTTCAAAAGATGTTGTTGAAGTCAGGAGCCCGCCTGAAGAGAGGAATGGCGATTTATTTTCAAAAAGATGTTGTTGAAGTCAGGGAGCCCGCCTGAAGAGAGGAATGGCGATTTATTTTCAAAAAGATGTTGTTGAAGTCAGGAGCCCGCCTGAAGAGAGGAATGGCGATTTATTTTCAAAAAGATGTTGTTGAAGTCGGGAGCCCGCCTGAAGAGAGGAATGGCGTTTAATTTTCGGAGTTGATGGTTGAAGTCAGGAGCCCGCCTGGAGAGAGGAATGGCGATTTATTTTCAAAAGATGTTGTTGAAGTCAGGAGCCCGCCTGAAGAGAGGAATGGCGATTTATTTTTTCAAAAGATGTGGTTGAAGTCAGGAGCCCGCCTGAAGAGAATGGAGTGGCGATTTTATTTTGAAGTAGTAGTTGAAGTCAGGGAGCCCGCCTGGAGAATGGAGTGGCGATTTTATTTTGAAGTAATAGTTGAAGTCAGGGAGCCCGCCTGAAGAATGGAGTGGCGATTTATTGTTGAAGTTGTTTAAGGAAAGCGGCAGAGTGTAACAGAAATCTCCGGCATGAATCCAAGTTCATAAGAAGAGAAGAAGCATCAGAAGGAACGCCAAGTCAGACGGGATGGCAAGGAGCGCGACAAGATCAAGTTAAAAAAAAAAAGGATAGATAAGAACTTGTAGTACTGTAACTTAGTCTAGCTTCTTGTTTTTCGTTGCCTAATGCGGTGTAACAAGGAAATCAGTTGAGCAGTGGTAACAGCAGTAACAGCGGCAACAGCAGTAACAGCGAGATCGCAACAGGCATGGTAGTCCCAGCTACCAGAACTTCCCGAACTACATTGACCTGATTCCCTTTTAGCCAGGGATATGTAGGAGACCTTTGAAGCAAGGTTCGGTCAAAACTTTGCCAAAATGCTTCATACGGAGTACTCGAATGGGCAAAATCGCTTATATCCGCTCACTTATCTTTGCACGAAAACTCTGCGTGTTTACGCGCAAAGAGGGGCAGCTGTGAGCACGTGATTTTTGCCTTACTTGAGAAGTACTCCCAGAAAATTCAAAAATAAAAATAGTTTCGTGTTGGGTATGATTTTCGTGATTTTGTGTTATTTTATCTTTTGTGTGCACGTTTATTTATTTAAATTAAAAATACAAAAAAATATATGCTAAGTTTTGCATTTTTAGTGTTTGATATCGAAGTCATGTGATTTACATTTTTAGGTGATATATAATTGTGTGGGATAATTGTATGCATATATATATATATGTATACATGTACATATATATGTGTAGTAATGAGATCAAATTGGGCCATAGTTTAGTCCAGGAACACCAGGCCCAAACGAAGCCCAATCCGTCCAGCATCTGTCACTAGGGCATTCGATCTGGACCGTTGGATTTTATCATCCAACGGCCCAGATTAATCCTTTAATTCCAAACATACCCGTCCAGCCTGTGTAACGCTCGATCTGGACCGTTGGATCTTATAATCCAACGGCCCAGATTAATCCTTTAATTTCAGCATACACTCAGGTTATGATTTAACCAAACGACGTCGTTTGGTTTAAGTGAGGGGATCCTGGTCGTTGATCGTAAATGATCCAACGATCAGGATTCAATCTCATCTCTGGTATATATTCCTCATTCCATACCCCGCCCCCCTTTCAGACCCCCCCTGCTTCGTCCCTCAGAAGCTCTCAAAGCCTATTGTAACGCCGCCCTCCTCCGCCGTATTCCGCCTGCCGGAAATCGCCTCACGGCGGTTCCGGTAGGCCAATCGCCACCAAACCAATGCCAAACCCTTCCCCTCACCTCCCCCATCACGAACCCAGCCTCTACTAACCTCGAATCTTGCCGGAGCTCCTCGAATCTTCATTTGAAGATTCGAGTCAAACTCGAACCTATGCCAAATCACCCCAAATTCACACCACAGTCTCCTCACACCTCCCCCACACTCCCATTGACATTGGTTTGCTTCGAATCTAACCAAAAATGCAAAAGCCCCAAATCCGAGCCCAAGAACCCTAATTTTGAAGAAAATCAATTCAAGCCGGTCTAGCCGCAATTGAAGTCCAAGGGACTTTAGTCTAGGTGTTCTCAATCGAGAACATCTTGATTAAAGCCCGTTTGGCTTCAATAGTTCACAAATTTGGTTCAAAGCCTGGGTCGGCAGTGTTCTTATGAGGTATCCATTCATTCTTTGGTCAATTTAATTCGATTTTGTGAATATGTGTGTCTGTTTTATTCACTGTTTCACTTCTTACCTATCATGCTTTTAGTGTCTCATAACAGTGATTTGTTCTCCTCCCTTTGAGGCCTTTTATTTGGCCAATTCCCTCTGTTTTTAGTTGTTAAAATGAATCATAGGTTCAATGTGATTAAGGTCGTCAAGCAATTAATTCATATTTTTAATTAGTTCCTTGATCCCTGCCTGAAACATTAGGAATCAACTGTAGGTCGATCATTGGTGGTCATTGCTATGTGTTGTAGTTAATTAGAGGTCGTCTTCTAATTGCATAGTTTGAGCTATTTGAATTACCACACAGTAATTAGCATTCCTGGATCGAATGGGACTGTTTGATTGGTTTGAAACTGAAGTTGTGATTCAAATTAAGCCAACTAGGGAATCAGGGTTCACACTTAGAGTATTTGGTGCCCTGCACATGAGGCTAGTCAGTGGAATCCACTGTCACAGCAGGGCATCCCACTGAACACTGCCACCAGCATTGTTTAATGCTTGAGTCCATATTTTGGACAGTAGATAGTGGGTTTGCAGGGAACTTGATGGGTCTGGCAGAGTTAGGAGTGGGCAGGGTAATAGTTAATTAGGGGCAGGTGTTCTGGAGGGACTTTTAGCTATAAATATAGCATCAAACTGCACCTATAGGAGATGGATAGAGATGGATACAGACACTTGAGAGCATCTGGGAGAGAAAAAGATAGAGATAGAAATTGAAATACCTGAAGAAGCAAAAAACAGTAAAACCTGAGAGTAACTAGAACACCTGAAGAAAAATAGATACAAGAATACATATAGAAAGATACAGAGAAAAGGCTACTGTTTCATTGGTTTGGAGTCACTGTTTCATCGAGTTTCTTGGCTACTGGTCTCATTGCTTTGATTCAATAGCTGAGTTGTTGTGGTCTTTGGTTGCCTGTTGTCTTGTGTTGGTGGTGCTGTGCCATTGTTGTAGTTGGTTCAGGGTATTGAGGGCTGTGGTAGTTCCAGTGATTGTGGTTGGCCGTGTGTTGTAGCTGGTTCAGTTTGAGGGCTGTGGTAGTTCTAGGGATTTGTGGCTGCTGTTAGTCTTTGTGTTGTTGTTGTGTGTTGTTGTTGTTGTGTCTTCATTGCTGCTGGTCCACTGGATTGCTGCCACCGTTTAGTGTCTGCTATTGGTTTAGTTGAGGGCTGCCATTAGTGGTTGTTGCTGTGGTATTCATTTGGTGCTGTTTGGTCAGTAGTGTTGTTACTTTTGGTCGTTTGTATTGCTGGCTGGTCGTTTGATACTGCTGGGTTGATTTGGTGCTGCTGGTTCATTATTTTGTTGGTTGGTTGGTCTATTTGGTTGCTGGTCTATTGGATTGGTTTACTGTTGTTGTTACTGCTCCTACTGCATTGCTATCGCTCGCTCTTCCCTGTTCTTCCGCATTCCAGGTACACACCTCTGTTATTGTAGTTCCTTGGTTCGAAAGAATGAAGTTTGAAGCTTATGCATAAAGTCTATTGAAACATGTAGTCGCCTAAAGTTCTTATGTTTAAGTACATTCTGTTATTCTCCAATTAAGCTTGTACTGTTAGTTTTGGTTATGGAAAAGTGTAGCTAGGCCAAAAATACACTATCGTTAGATAAGCATGTAAACTTGAATTAGTCTGTCGTGTCTCTAATCAATCTTCTCTGCTCGTGTGTGTAATCTCCAAATCTGTTAACGTTAGACCTTACGCTAAAAGCAAGATTAGCTAGGGAGTTGTTACTCAACGGAATGACGTAATTAGATTAAAAGAGTCGGGGGTGCATTTCATGTGACCCGACCCCAATTTCGGGCAAGAATAAATAAAGCATGTCATGAACCACAGGCGTATTTCATGCGATGTGGTTCGTAGTAAGTTTTAAGTAATTTGGAATCAACTCTTAAGTAAGATACAGTGAGATGTAGTTCGCTTTAGATTTGAATCAAAGGTATGCCTCGCCCAATAGTTACACTAATCACATAGCCGTCATAAATATACATGTAAATACTTAGGTTTCGAGATGCGTCGTTTCTTAACGAATATCACGCCTTTCTCAACAATGTAAATAAGTAGTCGATCCGGGCATATATTTTAGTTTTACCTTTTTAAATACGGGTGTGCATTTCATGTGACCCGAATCCAAACCCCGAAATGTTGAATAAGAATATACTGAGGATCCGGGTGCATTTCATGTGACGTGATTCGAAAGCATATTTTTAAGCAACTTTCTCTTTCGTAAATCACAACCAATAATAAAAGCGGTAAAAGGGTATTAACTTGCACCAAGTACATAATTGTAAAAGGCAGATAGATAAGCCAAACACGACAGTTGAGCGACCGTGCTAGAACCACGGAATTCGGGAATGCCTAATACCTTCTCCCGGGTTAATAGAATTCCTTATCCGGATTTCCGGTTCGCGAACTGTTAAATAGAGTCATTCTTTTCCTCGATTCGGGATTTAACCGGTGACTTGGGACACCATAAAATCTCCCAAGTGGCGACTCTGAAATAATTAAATAAATCCCGTCTCGATTGTCCTTTAATTGGAAAAACTCTTTGCATCCTCGCGGGTGCGTAAAAAAGAGGTGTGACAACGATTATATGTAAGATTATCATGTTCAAGATCCTGGTAGAATTAAAGTTTATGCTTACACCAACCAGTTCACGATCAACCCCTCAACCAAAACCAGATAGATATCCCACCACCACCTTATGAACAAGAAGAAATAGAGATGGATGAGGAGATCATGGAAGCCCCACTGCCTATGGGCTCGTTCACAAAAATCTCAAATCTTAGAGAAGCCGCCCTTATACTATTTTCGGAGAGAGAAGACAAAGAATTCATTTTCGGTAGCTCTAACGAAGTGCTCCTTCGACCTACGACCGCTGTGAAGAAAGCTGCGGCAAAATATGTCGTATTGTTAATCCCAACACTGAAGGAAAGTCAATTCTCACCACAAGAGAAACATGTCCCACTCCACCCCCATAACCAAACGATCCCCATGAATAAGCCTATCAGTTTTATAGTTTGGAATACAAGAGGAGCTAATAATGATTCTTTCAAGAAGAACCTTAAAGATCTCATTTACACCCTCAAGAATTGGCATCACCATTGTGATGTCTTTTGTAGTATAACAACCTGGTGCAAGGCACAAGATATTTACTTGAGCATTTAGCGATATTCTCTTAGGAGGAAAAGTGATCATCCAACATTGAAATCACAAGCGTGTCAAGAACAAGAAGACAACTCTACTATAGGATCAGTTTCACAATGCGTCTATGTGTATCCGTAGTTGAGTTGTAATCTTGTTATTTGTTCTTCATTGTAACTCCTATCTTACTTTCTTAGAAGCTATATTTTAGGAAACACAAAAATTACAAACCTTCTAAGTTTGTGTTGTGACTAGAGTTAGTCATAAGTTAAAGTCTTTGTAACTAGAGAGTGACAAAATAGCTTGTGGTAAGAGTATCACAAGATAGTTAAGTTAAAGTTTTTGTAATAGAATCATTATAAAGTGACTTGTAATAGTGAGATTACAAGTTAGTGAAGTTAAAAGCCTACAAGGGTAGGTCGTAGTTTTTGTCCCCTTGAGTGAAAATTTTCCACGTAAAATCCTGTATCTCTTTTACTTATAGCTTCATAAGTGTTCTCAGTATAAATTCATAGTGGATCAAGTGATCTATAGGTTGGTGGACTCATATAAGCTATCATTTATATAAACCTACGGTTACTTTAAAAGAAACCTAAAAATCAGTTTGGTACGGTACGATTCGGTCGGTAATTAATTTTTAAATATCCATTGACAACCCTATGAGGAAGCATGGTGCTCATGACGTAACCTCCAACTTTAATTTTTTCTTTGGATTTCATAAATGATAAAATCGGTTTCTAAAAACTTTCATAAATGTATTTATCGTCTTTTAATGTATATGTAATGCAAGAAGGACTCATTTGGTACAACGTGAGATTAGTTGTTCCACCTATTGTTTATCCCAAAAATGATATATATTAAATTTGTAACGGGGTTTATAGACACGTAAATAATTTAATTCAAAAATATGAAATAAATAAGAATAGAATCAAGACTATGAAAATAACTCAAAAGAAATACAAGCTTGATTATATGGTGAGCCACATCAAAAGTAATAATATGAATAATGTTAAGAACAAAATTAAAGCAAGCAATATTATGGCCTTTGGGCACATACGACTTTTTTTTTGTCCTGCTATAGATACTAATTCCCCTATTTATAGCTCTATTTAATGAGACAAATCCTCAAATCAAGCTACTCTGGAATAAGAATAAAACAACCATTGATGGTTGTATAACGGTTGGCTATAAATATAAAGATTTTTTTTTAACGACCGCTCATTGAATGTTGTCTTTCCAAACCGAAGTCTTCCTCTTAAATCTTTATTATCGGTTCCCATGCCTTTGGAATTTACACAACACCGAACTTATGCTTGTATTCAGTGCCAACTATTTGCTGATACATATCTTACCCGTCTCATTTTCACGTGTCATCTCGTTATTTATCCAACTGTCACTAACATACCCATACATATATGTGATAACTAATCTCACTATTTTAGAGTAAAAATTATTGTGGGATTAGGTAATACCCCAAATCAAATATGGAATGAAGTTAATCCCAAACTTTATCCCGAAATTATTAATTTTATCTCATGTACCAAACGACCGTTAAATTTCTTTCAACATTATATTTTAAATTTTTATTAAAAGAATGATATTAGCTACGAGGCAATGAGGCAATAGGCTCCCCCTAAAAAAGTTGGAAACCTTCTCTCGAAGTAAACAATTACAAGCCTAATGCTTTGCTTTAATATACATTTGACACGACGGAAAGGGAAAGCAAAAAATTGGAAAAAACAAATACCTTTGCTTCTAAGTCTAAGAAACTAAGAAAAGGTGGACAAAAAAGAAGGATAAAATAAGATAAGGGAAAATAAAGAAGAAAGTAAAATAAATAGTCTTTTGTGCTGATCAGGAAGCAAGAAAAAACGAGCATATATGCTTAACAAAGGGTACTCGTGATAGTTTATTCTTAGAGAAACTGTCAGTAGTATATCATATACTGTATATGATTAATTTCATGATGATATTAAGGGTTTGTTTGGAAAGCCGCAACATAATTGGAATTGATATAATTACTAGGGTAATAATTACATATTCTAGTAATTATATAGTTATGTGATTAAGACGATTTATTTGTTTGTCATAGTATAATTACAATGTAATTATAAGTTTACTGTTTGGTTGCATAAGTACATAGTTAAATTAAATTTAAATAAAATAATTATTAAAAGTTAAAAATTTAATATAATAAATATATGCCTATAAATTTTTATAAGTATAAATAATATTATATTTGGTATTTAAGATATATATTTTTCGTGAATATACATTAATAAGTAATCATATATTTATAACTAATATTATAAAAATAATTTGTATATATTATCCAAATTAACAATATCTAGTTTTGACACTTACAAAAAGTACAAACATACATTTTGTAAGAACATCATGGAATTTATGTTTGATAAAATAATTAATATTTAAAAATATAATATCATAACATGTTCAAATATTTTACAAAATTAATATATAGATTTTAACTAAAAATGAACAACATGCAATATGAGCCTATCTTATTAAAATAAATAAATTAGAATCATGAAATAACACAATTTCAAAATCCAAAAAAATAGTTTAACATATGTCAAATTCCAACATAATAATAGTAAGTTCCGCTATAACTTAAGATTAGAAAATACAAAATATTCAACAACGAAATTTCACTTTAATTGCATCACTCATTATATGTCAAGTTTTTTAATGACTTATTATTCTAATATTAGGAGGTGTAGTTAAAAAAATAGAATAATAAAATAAATAAAAAATAAAAAATAAACAATACACGGAGCCACAAGAAGTAAAGGTATAATAAAAGATAAATAATGTGCAAAGAAAAATATATTTTAAAATAAATAAATTAAAAGTAAAATAATAGAAATAAAAAGTTATAAATAAAATAAATTAAAATAAAAACAAAAGGCAAGAAACTAAAAAGCAACCTTGTAATAACACCCAATTCCATGCTGACCGGGTAATTACTTGGCCAAACAAATATGTCAAATTGTATAATTATACACAATTATACTCAAATCTAATTTTTAGTTGACTTTCCAAACAAGTTCTAAAGGAAAACCTCGGATAAATGGTAAAGTTGTTTTTTCCATTTTATTTTGCGTAAATAACCGTTTTATGCAAAAGACCATGTTGAAAAATTGCACACTTGCACTTCTTCATTTGAACACAACTTGATGCTATAAATACCAGACTATTCGCTCATATGTTTCTTGTGAAAATTCGGAATTATCCTTCTTGTTTTTGCATTATTTTTCTAAACAAATAGAATAGAAAGAAACAATAAGTGTGATATTTGAGTTTGTTGAAATATTAAGGTTTGGATTACCGCTACACCAATATATGTAGTCTATTTTATCTTTGGAGGAAATAATCCTAAACATTGAATAATTGGAGGAAATTAAGTTTCTTAAGGAAACACTGTGACTTCATTAAGCTCTGATTAATTTCTGGTTCTCCTACATTTATGTTTTTTGTTTTTTTTTGTTTCCAAAATTTATTTTACGAATACATTTCGTCTAGCCATTGCAAGGAAAAAAATGCTTTTGAGTAGAAGCAAAAATATTTTTGAGAAGCAAAAAAAATAGTTTTTTACTAAAGCACTTTTAAGAAAAATATACTTAAAATACTTTTTAAAAGCTTGACTAAATATCAATTGCTGCTCAAAAGTACTTTTTATATTAATTATCCAAACACAAGCTGATTTTTACCGAAAACATCTTTTGACAAAATACTTAAAAAATTTATTTTAAAAATAAACTGATTTTAATTATACTGTTCCAAGAAAAACATTCAATAATCGCTCGTCCAAACACGCCCTACACAGTCACACTCAAGTCCGTACAAAGTCATATAAACAAAACGCACATCTCATTATCACCATTTCCGTCATTCTCTTTCTGTTTCCGCCCGATAAAAAATGAACCACCAAAACCACCACCGTCCGGCGAGCAAGAGCAAGAGGGGCGGCGGTGGCGGAGGAGGAGATCCAACAACAGTAGTCCAACCAGGTCAAATAAATTTCCGACTACTCTGCCACGTCAACACAGCAGGTGGAGTCATCGGAAACTCCGGCGGTGTAATTAAGAACCTCGAAACTCAAACCGGATGCAAAATCCGGTTCGAAGAACCTTTACCAAATTGCCATGAACGGGTTATAAACATCACTGGTGACTCAAATATGGATAAGAAAATAGGGATAAGCTATAATAGCAGTGAAGAAGTTGAGGAGGTAGTGGAAGTTTCTAGAGCACAAGAAGGTTTGATTCGAGTTTACGAAAGGGTATTGCAGGTTGAAGGAAATGAAGGTGGGGCAGTTGGGTGTAGATTGCTCGCAATTAAAAGTCAAATTGGAGCTTTAATGGGAAAAGGTGGCTCCATTGTAGATGGAATAAGGAAAAGTACAGGTGCCAAAATTAAGGTTTTGAAAAAAGACCAGCTTCCTGCTTGTGCTATACCTGAAGAAGAGTTGATTCAGGTGTTTGTTTCCGAAAATTTAAGTTATATACACTGCAAATGTAATGATTTTTTTACAGCATCAGTGTTATTTATCCTGCTGTAACATGTTACTTACCATTTATTTTAAGATACCGATCAATGCTATTAAATAGAGCTACATGCAATTACCATTTAAGTATTCTGATTGCGTAAATATTGTTTGTACTGTGAGCAGTGGCGGAGGCAGGATATATATTAAGGGTGTTCAAAAAAAATTCGATTGTAGCTCACGGGTACCAAACCTGTGATTTTATGCATATTTTGAACACCCTTGACCACTAAGCCAAACATTTGTCTTGTGTCAATGGTGTTCAAAACTTAATATATAGAGATAAAAAATAAATTTTGTCTTATATATACAGTGTAATTTTTCGGCGAAGGGTGTTCGGGTGAACACCCTTGCGCCACCTTCCCTCCGCCCCTGACTGTGAGTGCATAGAAACTAAACTCTTATCTATTTGGAGATATTAGTGTGTTGGATTCTAATTCGATGCTTTATTAGTTTGGTGTTTTGACAAGTGTCTTCTTATTTTGATTGGAGATTGTTTGCCGGTGAGATTGAGAGAACTGTTTTCAAAGAACCCCTAACTCGTGACAAGTTATTGAATATTGAAATGAAATGGATCTACATAGAGTGAAATGAGTATAGAGGAATTTTTTCCAACTAATTTGGAATTGAGGTGTAGTTAGTGTTGTATTGACCTTTCAAAATTGTTGTCAACAGTTAGTTTGTGTTGTGAACTAGAAATGAAACGTTAGATCTGTTGGACTGATCTTTTCTTTAGAGTCAGGTGAGAATGGTAATAAAATGTGGTTTTAAGAAAGGGATTCTTTTGTGTGGCTGCCCGCTTGTGTTGAAGGGGGAATCTGGTAAATTTGGTAAAATTCGTGGTAAATCAAAGTCCCTAATATTGCTGCCACATGTTTGATAGCCACACCCAAAAACAAAAAAGTTTCCTTGAAAAAGAAAGGAGGGGAAAGGTATGTTGTCACTTTAAATGAAATTCATGGGATGAATGTCTCAGCTTGAGTGTGGAGATCAAAACTCATTGTGTATTGATGTGAGAGTTGGGAAAGGTAGTTATTATTAGTGTTGAGGTGAAATGAAGGACTTACTACATCTGGAGATGCTCTTCCTTTGTTCCCTGCAGACGACACAGTGTTGGAGAAGCGTGTAATATGGCAACTTTTGCATCCTTTTTACTATTTTCTTTTGTTCTTTTTCATTTTATCTCGGGGCATTACTCTCTTTTTGCAATTTAGATTTGCATCTCATATAATGGAGAGCAAGGTGACAAATGACCTATGTTGCTTGGACTATCCCAAAATATCGTCGGGTGTGTGTCGGATCCTCCAAAAGTAGTGTACTTTTGGAGAATTCGATACGGGTACGGCAACATTTTGGAGAGTCTCCGTAACATAGCAAATGACTTATTTAGTTCCAAATTTGTCTTATGTAGTGAAAATCGAGATAGGGGTTAGGTCTGCATACACACTACCGTCCCCAGATCCCATTTATAGAATACACTGGGTTCGTTGTTGTTGTTGCAGTGGAAAATCGAGATACGTTTGTATTGTGGCAAATGAATAGATATCTATGTAGGGAAGAAAATATGCATTCGGTTTATCTCTAAGTGATTGTTTAAATCAATGCAGATAATGGGCAGAACTTTGAACGTAAAGAAAGCATTGGTTCCCATTTCTCGGCGTCTTCAAGTTCGCTTACCAGCTGACAGAATAACAGCCCACATTACTTCGGAAGGCGCAGTCCGTGAACAGTCTGCGGACTTTCTTCTGGATACCAAACCCTCGATACCACTGTTGCAGAGAAATGCAGTTAATCATTCTTCAGTAGTACAATCATTATCATCAGATGTTGATAGAGTTTTGAATCTGGATGCGGACAGTGCTCAAAGAAAAGTAGTCTTTAGATTGCTTTGCTCAAATGACGCTGCTGGAGGTGTGATTGGCAAGGGTGCTATTATTGTCAAAGCTTTAGAGAAAGATACTGGAGCGTCTATAAAGTTTTCCACTACAATTGCAGGGTCAAAAGACCGTGTCGCCACCATATCTTCGCTTGAAGTTCAGTGACTACTCATTACTTCCTTTAACTTCTAGTCATGCCAGATTTTCCATTGTGCTTCATTAATGACACTTTGACAGGTTTTTGCAAATGCTGTCTTCTCTAACTGTTTTGAGATCTTATTTAGAGCCGGGAGCCATTATACTCACCTGCACAAGTTGCCACAGTTCGAGTGTTTGAAAGATCTTTAGAAGCTAGCTGTGTACACAGACACATACCTAGCGCGGGGAAGGATGGTTCCGTAAGTGCAAGAATCTTAGTTGGATCGAGTGAAATCAAATGCCTAATTGCTGAATGGGAAAGAGTTTCATTGGAAATAGGTTTATCGACGGGGGTTGAAGTACAACTATTGAGTGCAGAGCACGCTCCAAACTGTGCTGCAGAGAATGATAAAGTGGTACAGGTAATGACGTAAACTACTACCTTGATCTCTATGACTCAAACTATTGACAGTTCTGTCCTTGATATATTTCATGACCATAAAATAACTAAATTTTGGTTCACCTCTATGTTAACCAATAACAAAATGGGAAAAGAAATTAAATCTCAGCTACAACAATCTCAAATTGGAGAATTAGGAATAAGAATTACTACCAAACCTGTTTCACTTGTATTATTGTAAGGGTGTTATAGAAAATATGTTCAAATCTTGGATTTATTACAGTTGGTTGATTTTTATGAGAATCAACATATACCGGCTTAAATGAGGAAGTTGAGATGGCAATTAATTACATGTACTTATGAATCTCCAATGGAGCTTTTACTTGTGCCAAATTATCAAAAGAATTTAGGCTTTAGATATGATGGATTAACTTCATATAACTAAATATTCATTAAAATGTAGCAAATATAGTTACTCATTAAAATGTACCAAATTTCGAAAATAAAATAAAATTTAACAGATGCGATTTATGCATATTCATTAAAATATACCAAATACAACTGAATTGTTTGCAAATTCTTTTTGTTTGTTTATGTACTCCATGTAATTTCGTTGTTGCATAACCTTCTTTTATTTTAAATAATCAACATTGAAACGACCTAAGTTGCTTGGACTCTTCACTTTCAGTGCCGCACCTGTGTCAACACAACGTGAGTGTGGGATCCGTACCGAATTTGGTCAACAGACTTTGGGTTCTGTGACCAAAATTGACCAAGACTTTAGGACAGATACAATGATTTCTGAAATCAAAATAAAAGATAGGGTGTGAAATTGAAGAAAATGGAATACCTTCTATACAGAAATTTTGATGTCAGTATCTCCTTCGCGGGTTCTCCTCTTGATCAATATTTTATCCGTCTCTTAATACCTTGTAATTTCTCTACATAATGTCTCTTAACGTAGACATATTTTTATAACTGTTTTGACCAAGGCATTCGGGACAAATACCATGATTTCTGAAATCAAAACAAAAGATAGGGTATGAAATTGAAGAAAATGGAATACCTTCTATATAGAAATTTTGATGTCAGTATCTCCTTCGCGGGTTCTCCTCTTGATCAATATTTTATCCGTCTCTTAATACCTTGTAATTTCTCCACATAATGCCTCTTAACGTAGACATATTTTTATAACTGTTTAGATATTTGGATTAATTTTTAGCCGAATCGCCGCACCTGTATCCGTATCCCTGAATCTTAAAATTTGGATCATAAAATTTGGATCATGAAAAATCCAACCTCTAGATCCATGCATGTATTGAACACCTGCAGCCGAGTCTGTGCAACTTAAGAAACAACTATCCCTCAACCCCAAGCTAGTTGCGTTGGTTAAACATAATCCTAATATTCATTCAATTCCATTTGAACCCGTTCCATTCATTACTAATTAAACGTTAGTTATAAAACATATTACATTTGAGGAGAAATATGGTTGAGAGAATTTAACACCGGTAGGGTGATCATGTTAAGAAACTTGCTAGGGCCTAGTCTACTACGTAAAAGGATAAAATTTATCAGCTCTAGCTCTAGGATTTACTGGCTTTCTTTTTCTTTTTCAAGAAGGGCATTAAAAATCATTTTGAGCTTCTATTTATTCTCTTTCAATTTTCTTGCTTGTATAGATAACTATTAGAGTTTTTCAAGCTTCTATGGCATGTCATCTTGCCTCGACTTCTTAAAAAAGATAAAAAAAAGTCATCTTGCTTCAACTTCTTAAAAAAGAAAAACGTCATCTTGCTTCAATTATTGCAACAGCTAGACAATCTAGCACATAACATAACAACCATTGTTGCAACCATTATATTTTCACTTATCTTGCCAAATGATGTTGGGAAGCGTGTCTTGCTAATAGAAAGGGAAAAATATATTTAAAGAGAAGAAAAATAAATTGCACACGACAAGACAAGACAAGATTTAAGTGGTACGATAATTTTTGCTTACGCCACGGTCACACAAATAATAACTCTTTATTAACTGAAGAGAAAGAAGAAGTTAGAGAGATGATTTACAATTGAAAAGAGAATGCCTATTTTTAGGTAGAGTGCCTGTTGAAAAAGTTTTAGCGAATGTGAATACGCGGCAGGACGACAACGCAACCTACGCACCGAACTTTTTCTTTCACATTTTCAGCTCACCAACTTTGACTTTTCCTTTCTTCTCTCATTTTTTTTTTCATTCTTGCATGTTTCTCTGTCATTTTCTCCTTATTTTTGTTCGACTTTTCATTTACCCACATGGGTTTGTCCCATCAAATGTCGTGGTTGATTTGAGGATCTTACACGGCGGAGCGAACTTTCTATTGTGTTGCATTTTCTCTGGCGGACCCCTCTGTTCCATCGTACTAGAGCAATTTGAGAAGAACGATTAGGCTCATCAATCTTCGGTGCAATCACTTTGATCCAACTCCTCGGTGAAAAATCGTAATACGCCCAGCTCGGGCCAGGGTCATGGTCAGCATAAAATAAAGGGGACGACCCTAATCTTATGTTGGCTTTGTCAAATTATTGGGTTACAGGCGAAGAAAAGCGGACGTGGGGACTCGGGTAGGGGTGTAACATTTTCTAAAAGAAACTGATGGGACAAACCCATGTGGGTAAATGAAAACTCAAACAAAAAGAAAGAAAAAGATAGAGAAAATGCAAGAATGAAAAGAAAGAAAACAAGAGAAGAGAGTCAAAGTCAAAGTTGGTAAGTTGAAATTGTGAAAGAAAAAGTTCGGTGTGTAGGTTGCGGTGCCGTCCTGCTACGTAGTCACATTCGCTAAAATCTTTTTTTTTTCCAGCAGACTTCTGCCTATAAATAGGCATTCTCTTTTCAATTGTAAATCATTCTTAACTTCTTTCTCTTCAATTAATAAAGAACTATTCTTTGACCTTTGTGTGGCTATGGAGTAGGCAAAAATTATCGAACCACGTAAATCTTGTCTTGTCTTGTACAATTTATTGCCTCTCTTTAAATATATATTTTTCTTTCTATTAGCCTGACACGCTTCCCAACAACTAGTATCAGAGCACGAATAGTGTAATTTTGGTAGAGAACTATTCACAAGAATAACGCAACACTATTGATAATCAATATTAACACTATTCAAGATAGTGAAATACTATTCATTAATAGTGATAGTACTGTTCATCAATAGTGATTGTTGTCTACCTTATATAGTTGAGACATTTTTCCTACACAAAGTAGTATTTGCGGTTACTACTCATAGGCACTATTATATTGTCCTTTCCATTCTCTCCTTTTTCGTCTTCTTGAGCCGAGGGCTTTCAGAAATAATTTTTCTACTCCTTCGGGTAGGGGTGAGGTCTGGGTACACACTATCCTCCCTTACCCCACTTGTGGGATTTTTATTGGGTCGTTGTTTTTGTATTCACAGGCACTAGTCACATTTTTTGTTGTTGTGAAAAATGGCATCGAGAGAACGAAATATTAATATTGACAAGTTCAATGGCAAAGATTTTGTATTCTGAAAAATGCAAATAGAGTATTATTTGTACCAGAAAAAATTACACTTTAACTATGACTGGGGTAAAACCAGAGAATATGGCAAAAGCGAATAGGAATCTATTAGATCGCCAAGCTCTTCGTGTGATTCGTTTGACACTAACACGAAATGTAGCATTAAACATCATTAACGAGAAACCACTGCAGGGCTCCTGATGAAGGCGTTTTTCAAATACATACACTTACCACAGACAGTAGGGTAAAGAATGGATTCCCCAAAAAATCCGGTCTCATGTCAACCCCTGACTGACCGGAGGCCTAAAAGCCTCAAAAAGGAGGAAGGGTACTCCGATCGAGAAACCATCTACTTAAATAAAGTCGATTTGATGCGTCGATTGTTCAACCTAAAGATGGCAGCAGGTGGATCTATTATGGAACATATCAATGAGTTTAATATAATATTAACATTGAGTACTTGATGACGAAGACATGACGTTACTTCTACTATCATCTCTATCGGAAAGTTGGTTTGTAACAGTAACTACAGCAGTTAGCAGTTCATCGGGTAGTACCAAACTCAAATTAGATGATGTTAGAGACTTGGTTCTAAGCAAAGATATCTGCCAGAGAGAATCAAATGATTCCCCCGGATCTGCTTTTAATACTGAAAGCAGGGGGAAAAGCACAAAAGAGGACAAAGTCATGGCCGTTGATCAAAGTCAAGGAGAAGAGGACAATCCAAGAATCGCGAAGACATTACTTGTTGGAATTGCGATAAGAAGGTCACTACAGTAGTTAGTGTAGAGAATCAAAGAAGAAGAACGATCAATACAAGGATGATAATTTAGCAAATGCAAATGCTAAACAAGTTAGTGGTATACTAATTTGTTGTGCAAACAATCCATTCGAATCTTGGATTCTGGACTTAGGTGCATTCTTTCACTCTACCTTAGGTATGGCATTTTGTTTTAAAAAGAGCAATATTATCTTATAAGGTTTTTTGATGCAAATCTAGGCGGCGATATGGATAGTCGAAAAAGTATCACAAGTTACTTGTTCGCCTTGGGTGGTACTGCTGTTAGCTGGATGTCCAAACTTCAAAAAAGTGTTACTCTATCTACCACTGAAGCAAAGTACATGACAATATCAGAAGCTGGAAAGGAGATGATTTGGCTCAACAACTTTCTTAAAGAGCTAGGTAAAAAACAAGACAAGCGTGAGCTTTTTAGCGATAGCAAGAGTGCAATTCATCTTGCCCGGAATTAGTATTTCATGCAAGATCAAATCACATCGAGCAGAGGTAAAGCAGAGGTATCATTATATCCGAGAGTTGATAAGTGAAGGAACTCTTTCCCTACCGAAGATACGAAGAACCCATCAGGCATGTTGACCAAAATTGTTGATGTTGACAAACTGAGGCTGTGCATTGCCTCAATTAGCCTTCAAGATTGATATGTGAAGGTGCTACCAGAGAATAACAAATCTTCTTTTTTTTTTAAATTTCTTTCTTGGTGTATATGCGTTTGAGGGGGAGATTGATGGGACAAAAAGTCCAAAAAAGGAGAAAAAGATAAAGAGAAAAATGACAGCATGAAAAGAAAGAAAACGAAAGAAGAAAGGAAATGTCAAAGTCGGTGAGCTGAAAATGTGAAAGAAATAGTTTGGCGTGTAGGTTGCGGTGCCATCCTGTGCCGCGTATTAAATAAGCATTCTCTTTTCAGAAATCATTCCTCAACTTTTTCTTTCTCTTCAATTAAAAAAGACCTATCCTTTGTGTGGTCGTGGAGTAGGCAAAAATTGCCGAACCACGTAAATCTTGTCTTGTGCAATTTATTGCTTTTCTTTTTAAATGTATTTAAAACCTATTCTTCAATGTTCTTTCTTTTGAGTGCTCTCAAGCTTCATGCCTTGAAGTTCAGAAACTTCAGATAAATTGCACCAAGTCAAGTTGCAATAATTCATGTGGAAATTGCACTAACCTTGGCTCTAGTTTAATATCTCCTGTTCTTGTTATGGAAGTTGTTGCTGCTTGAGATGATATTACAAAGCAGTCAATCCAACTAGCCATATAACCTGTTTTTAAACTTGAACTGTGAAGCTTACAAGTTGCTGTTCAGCTATGAGGTCTAGTAGATGTTTCTAGTTAATGGTAATTACAAAGAGGAGATGGAAATCATGTCATTCACTGAAATCCAACTAGCTGGCAAAACCCAAAAATGCTTATCCTTGAATGCATTTTGCTTTTTTCCCATCTAACTGGACCGCCTGTCTGGCTGCCCAATTTCCAGTTTAACCAATTGAACCGGCAGGTTCAGTCTGGTCTATAAATACCTATCATATTCTTATTGTAGTTCTTGTATCAAACTTAAACTAATAATTCCATTAGAAAAAGTTCTTTAACCAAATCTATTTGCTATGATGAGTTCATTAATCTGTAATTAGTAATTACAATAATCAAGGAAATTAAGGCTGTGGAAAGCACCTCAAATAGTACAACAACAATAACAAACCCAGTATGTTCCCACGGGGGGTCTGGTGAGGGTAGTCTATACGCAGACTTTACCCCTACCTAACAGGTAGAGATGCTATTTCCAATAGACTTTCGGTTCATGAAGGGTAATAAAAAAAGAGGAAAGCAAGAAAGGGAAAAAGAGGGAAGAGAAAAGAAAAAGGGAGAGATAAAGGATAAGTAACACCAAATAATAGTAACAGAGAATATAATACCTGAGGCGAATAAAACCACATAATGTAATAAAAATCTAAGAATATGAACGGACATGCGTGCTACTAAGACTATCGGTTAGCAACTAAAACCACTAAGCTTCTACCTTAATCCTCGACCTCTACGCCATTCTATTAAAGGCCATGTCCTCAGTGAGCTGAAGCAATCATGTCCTGTCTAATTACCTCTACCTATTACTCTTTAGGCCTACCTCGACCTCTTCTCAAACTCGCCATGACCAGCCTCTCACACCTCAGGGCAGGAGCATCAACGCTTCTTCTTTTAACATGTACGTACCATATCAAAAAATAATTAAGGAAATTAAGCTGAAAATTATTTGTTAATGTAAAGGCAGAATAGCCTAAATGACACTTATACTTGTGTCACTTTGTCATCCCGGTCTCCAAACTTAATGAAGTTTCATTTAGACACCTCTACTTGTTCAAAAGTAAAATTTTAAACCCTTTTGACCATTGACCATGCTTATGTGGCATTTGCTTTCCTGAGTTGGATAAAATGTGTGACTACACACTTTAAGAAGCGAGTAAACATTTATGATTCTAATTAAAAATACCAAAAAAAAGAGAAAAATAAATATTCCTACACAAATAATTTACCTCCGCCGAGCTCCTTCCCCTCCCTCAAATTTTACTCTTTTTGACAACCCCCACCCCACCCCCCGAGCACACACAATAATCTTTTTTCACCTCTCCAGGACTGAGAATAGATTTGGAGAGCTTTAGGGAAGAAGACGAAGCAGAAAGGCGAGAAGTGAAATAGATAAAGAGCTCACTTGTTGTATTGCTACTTATTGTTGTAGTGGCTGTGCGGTGATGGGGTCGGTCAAAGTCCATTAAACCTTAAAAAATGACAGTGGTTATGTATGATATTTTGCTTTCAACATTGTAATGGCCATGGATAGTTGTGGACGCAGGCGCAGAAATTGAAGAGAAGAGAGAAAGAGTGGGTCCTTAGCAGAAGAGGGCAGGGTGTGTGTGGGCGGACATAGCCACTTAGGGACTATGGCTTCCGCTCTCTTTACCCTTGGCTCTTAATATTGGTTTGATTCCCTCAATCCTCTCAAGTTGCAACTTCCCACCTGCATTTCTTGAATCAAGGAAACTTAGTCCCTGCAAATGGGTGATTTTCAGAGAGAGAAAGGCATGAACGTGTTTGTGAGAGAAAACTTTAGGATTTAACTTTTTCTTTTTTAAAAATAGTTTTTGTAAATAAAATAATGACGTGGAATATTTTTATCTGACGTGGATAATACATGGATAATACAGTGAGACGATTGAGGAACACACACATTCAGACGGGTTTAAAGTATTACTTTCGAACGAGTAGAGGTGTCTAGATGAAACTTCATTAAGTTTGGGGACCGAGATGACAAAGTGACACAAGTATAAGTACCATTTAGGCTATTCTGCCTAATGTAAAACTTGAAAGAACTAATAGTGTGTCTATGTCTCTTTCTGCAAAACTTGAAAGAACTAGTGATAAAAAGTACTAAATAGTGTGTCAGGGCTTAGTTCAAGTGGCAAAGGTCACAAGTTCGAGCTTGCGCCATGCGGACTAAGCCTGATCTTCAAGTGGAGAAGGGTAGACAGGCCATTTATCCCTATGTTTAAAGGTAAGTTTATGGGTAATATTTTTATAAGGTAGTCTCTCCTTTGCAAATTGGATGTCTATAGTAGACTTGGCACATGTCCCAACTATAACACAATAACAACCACGCCTAAACCTCAAGCTAGCTGGGGTCCGCTATATATGACATATTATATGCATGTATGTATGTGTATGTATGTGTATTTTTATGTGTGTGTGTGAATACTCATGAATCATGCCGCTCCATTTAAACCTGTAACGATCCTATATTTGAAGATTTAGGGTTTAGCACTTAAAATTCTTTATATTTTCTACTTGCATATAAATCTCTAATGAGAATAAACTAACCCTTAACCACACCTAATTAGTATCCCAACTACTAATTTTTTTCTTCCATTGTGCACTATTTGCACTAAGTTTGCATGGATTCCAAGAGATTGAAGGTCCCAGAAGACAATTTTATTCCTCTGTGATTTAGTCTAACTATGAAGATGAAAACATATACCCTTGAATGGAAGGTGAAGACCACTGGTCCATTGATAACTTTTTGGCTTTTCTTTCTTTTGAATTATGGATTGGAGAAAAGTGGGCCTTATGTGCCCAAGAATTGGTCTAGCGGTAAGAGCGCAACATGTGATGTATGTGTTAGCCGCACATTGTGGGTTCGAAAGCCAGTATTTAAGTTAAGAAGAATAGTGGAACAAACCTATTATCCACTGAGATTTGAACCGTGTTTTAGCTCAGAAATTTCACGGTTATCAAAAAAAGGTGGGCCCTGTGTAACTCTATGTGGTACAAAATTCGTATTAAAATTGGTTTGAAAAGGTTATCAATGGGGCTCATGTTTTAATCCATTAGTTGCAGAGTGTTGAGGCAGGGACTCTCTTGAGTTCTGATTAACTAGAAAGGAAAGTCCTAAACCAATCAAAAAACTATAATGGGAAGTACCTCTTGCTAACCTAAAAGTTTATTGTCCAGCGAGCTTACAGAATCTTAATGGTGGTGCGGTTAACATGCAAAGAGTTTGAGATGCGATTTTAACCCTCCATCTTTTTGACATTTGCTAGTGGGATTCATGCAACGTTTGACTTTGAAATACTTTTACATTCATGTCTGGTTTATTTGCAACTGGAAGATTAAGGCTTTATTCTACAGATTGTTGGCGAGCATGACAGCGTGAAGAGTGCCCTTTTTCAACTTACTGGTAGGCTGAGGGAGGCATTCTTTTCCAGTTTGGTTTCTGAAGAAGCAGTACCCAGAAATTATCCTTATTCTTCGCGCTCCCATGGAAGTCTCCATGAAATTGGTACTAGTATGCCTTCTCAGTTGGATCACTTGCCCAGCTTTTCTTCTCTTGACAAAGTGGATCATCTTGGTTTTGTGCCAAATCTTGGTGGTCCTCATTCGTTATTACAGGACAAACAGGTTTGAAAGCTGTATCTTGTTTACTTACTGGGATTCCCTCTCTCCTTTTCTTCTTTGTCTGGAATACGTCTATGGGGATTTAATGCTTGACGGCTTTTTATTGTGCAGTCCAAGCATAGATCAAATGGCAAGACAATCAAAGAAAGCATGGGTGGCCGGAAGAGTTCTCAAGGTGGACCTGAAAGTGGAAGGTTTGAGTTGTGACTTGACATTAAATACAAAACTTATTAAATATTTTTGTATTGTCTTATAACAGAAACTTCATACCTTTTTTTTTTGGCAATCAAAACTGAAATAAAAGGAAAAATGCATGTTTCGTATTCTCCTTGAGATGGCTGTTTTTTGTAAGGCTTGCAGTAAAGTAAACATGAAAAGTACTATAATGGCAATTGACCTTCAAGATCAATTTAGTTCTATGTTTATATTCTGCTGAGGCTACATACCTCTGCTTTGTGATGTTTCTTGCTCTTTCATTGGCTGAGCAGGATGGATGAGAATGGGCTAGCAAAGAAAACCATTGTGATCACTGTTTCAGGACAAAAATTTAGTTCTGTTTATGGCGAGAATGGTTCCAATTTGGCTCGATTGAAAGAGGTAAACTCAACACCCTCCCAAAAAGAAAAGGAATAAAATGAAGGAAAAAAAGAGGAGAGGGCAACAGATGAGAGCAACAGAATGCAAAGGGATGGGTGAGGAAAGAGAACTAGGTCGATTAATTTGATTCCGAGCTCAGGGTTTTCATTTTAGGGTCAGGAGCAGGTAGTTAACATGATGGTATACGTTTATATTCATTGCGTTTGTTTTCTATGTTATGATCAGATCTCTGGAGCCGCAGTCGTTCTACAAGATCCAGGTCCTGGAGAATGTGATGGAAAGGTGATCATATCTGGTTCACCTGAACAGATCCAGATTGCACAGAGCGTTCATCAAGCCTTCATCTTCTTATAATCAACACCACCAGTCTCCAGGACAAAGACCAACAAGAAGATGGATGGGTGTACCGCCATATTTTGATAAGATGATTCCTTCGTCACTAGTGGATAGTTACGGTGCATTTGGCAACCTGTAAGTATGCATGCTCCATACCTACATTGTCTAGGTTCTTACTTTGAAACATGGTCGCTAGACCTCTGGTAAATACACCAGTCTGTGTAAAGACTGTGTTTAAATCTACATTCGCGGTAAAGCTTAGTGCGAACAAAAAAACATTACTGTTGCCATTGCTCTGTAAATTGGTTGAGCTAATGTGGTACCAGCTATGGTGTACCACTTCCTTTTTGGAAGTGGATCTGAGATTGAAACTCGATGGGTTTAACTCATAAGGTTCTTACAACTGAACCTAATGTATTTATGAAATTATGGGTTCATAACTTTTACTTGTTCAAATTTAGTATTTTTAACATATGTATTTGTGCTCCGTGTGGAAATTGCTGGTTTTAGTGGTTCAACATCAACTTAACCCATGCTCCATCTGCCTCTGATCCTTTGACATCTGTCTTCGATAACTTGATCTTAATGTAACCTTCACATAGGGTGCAAATTGACTCTTATATTCTTATTGTTCTACATGTGTTAGCATCCAAATATATGGAAAGAGATGTTTTAATATTTTATGTCAGCAGCAACAGAAGTCCAAACTTATGGAATTAATGATTTGTAACGGTTGAATGAAAATAACGTGGATCTTTGAGATTTTATTTTTGAGTTTAATATTCTATTAAATAGAAGTAATTCATCATCATACGGTAACACGATACCGTTTGGTAGGAAGATTTTTTGCATGTAATTGAACAGGGAGTAGACGTGACAAATGAATGATAGATACATTTTTTTAGTCGAGAAGGGTAAGACTGCGTATAATAGAAGAGCTTAGTGTACGGACTGCCGTTAAAGCATAACTAATGGAGTGTATAGTTCCATGCTCTATTACGACTATGCGCTCTTTAACATAATGAAAAAGGTTTATAATTTGAATGTTATAATGGTACGTAATAAAAAATAGTTGACTTCTTTCGTGTAGACATTATGAACTCTTATCTTACCCGAATTATATAGAATCTCTTAATCATGATTAGAAGTAAGTGAATGTGCACATTCATTAGGTTAGTATAAACACCCGGGGTGAATGAATTTTTATCAGCCAGGCAAAGGGAGACATTATTAAAATATGGCTGTTTCTTTTGGCAAGTTTTAAAGGAGAACAAGGACTTAATCTACTTTTCCTTGAGCACAAAAAATAGAAAAGGCAACAGTTTTACAACAGTTTCTGCATCACTACACCAAATGACACTAATATACATGAGCACAAGGTAATAATAGGTTATACATCTGATTAATTCAGTGCTAAAACAATGACACATTTTCCTGGATCTATAATCTTAATCCTTCTCTTAAACTATAGAATATAACTTAGCAAATCTAATTTACTACAAGAGCTTCCTTTGGTCTTCCCAATAATGTTAATACTGTAGCAGATATATGCCTAGATGACAAACCAGCTGCTTCAATCTGATCAAGTGGTGATCCATGATCTACGTATCTATCTGGAAGTACCATTGACCTCAACTGCAAAATCAAAATTTAAAATTTAAAAACAAAAAGGAACAAGAAAAATGACAAAGCTACTTGCAGAAAAGATTCTTGATTTTTTTGTATTAATGTGTTTGGTAAGACATAAGTCATTTTCCATCAAAAGGGTAGCTTGAGGCACTAAGCTCCCACTAGCGTGGGGTCTGGGGAAGGGCCGGACCACAAAGGTTTATAGTACGCAGCCTTACCCTGCATTTCTGCAAGAGGTTGTTTCCACGGCTTACCCGTGACCTCCTCCTGGTCACATGGATAAGTCATTTTCCATCAATCTAGAAAAATATTTTTCATATGATGATAAAATACATCTTACTATTATGTTGCGATAAATTTTCAGTAAAATTTAAATCTAATGCCTACAAAATATCTTTACATTAAGCAGCAACTATTTATCTTTATACTCTTTTTTTCTAATTATTACTTACCGCACATCGCGCGTTACCATACTAGTATGAAGTTAAAAGTTAAGATAGCTGTAAGAAAAATTGACTTCCGTCTATAAGTTAGGGAAGTCATTTTCGAGGTTAAATGCTTTCCCGAGGAAATGTTTTTTGGTAATCAAACACCAAAAAAGAGTCCGTGAAAAATGACTTTGGTCGTACCAATCACACTTTCATAATGTTTTTACCTTAAGGGGTCCATCCAAAATGCTGTTTAGGCTTAGGAAATGAGAAACATGTGAGCCAAATCCTCCAATTGTTCCTTCTTCAACAGTGATCAAGATTTCATGTTCTTTGGCTAATCTCTTAATAAGATGAGCATCCAATGGTTTGCAGAACCGAGCATCGGCTACTGTTACTCTTACATTATGTGTATTTAGGATGTCTGCAGCTCCCAAACATTGTTGTACTATAGAACCATATCCTAGAATGGCAACCCTTTCACCTTCTCTCAGTATTCTTCCTTTACCAACCTGTTGATATTACAATATAGACATAAATGCCAACATAATTTAGAGCCTGTTTGGTTCGAGAGTAGTTGATAAACATAAATGTTGAAAAAAGAACTTTTAAGTGGTGAAAAAATAATTTTATAAATAAGTATTTACGTGTTTGAATAAAGCGCTTAAGTTAATAATATGCCATTGATGTTTAGTTGTAAAAGTGCTAATAAATACTTTTATGTCAAAATGACTAAAATGTCCTTAATTTTTTAAAACTATAAATTAGAACAATCTCTTTACGAGGAGAAGTATGGATGAAAATGAAATAGAGAGGAGTTAAGGGTTTTGTTTTGGAAAGGGTATTTCGAGAAGTACAAAATATATTAGGGATAAAATAGTAAAAATCTTGATCAAATCAAAAAAGCTTATAAGTTGAGTTGAAGGTGGCCAATTTATGACATTTTGGTTGGTTTTGGCTTATAAGCACCTTTTGTGTTTATCAAATATGTAAATATGCAAAAAATTGCTTATAAGTTGGTTTGATCGATCAGTTTATGAACTTACACAAACACCGTCTTAGGCATTTTTTGTTGAGATGTTAGTAGAAATGAATTGGTAATGAATTTGTACCTCAATTGGTATTCCTTTATTGTTTGGAGGAAGAAGTACACCAACTCCATTTCCTCTAGGAAATCTGAAACAACTAGGCCTATCATCAATAACTGCTGCTGTTGCAACCATATGCATTAGCTCTGCTTCATCTGATGGAGCCATGACTACCATATTAGGTAAACATGCCATGTATGCAACGTCAAATGCTCCACAATGTGTTGGACCATCTGCACCAACCAAACCAGCTCGGTCCATTGCAAACCGGACAGGTAACTTCTGAAGATCCACGTCGTGCACCACCTTTTTTACAATTATGCAACGTTAGTACAACAATCCGAAAGGTGTGGCATGCTTCAAATGTTATGTTACGGTCTCTTAGTTACCTGGTCATAGCCTCGTTGTAAGAATGAGGAGTAGATAGCACAGAACGGTTTTAGGCCTTCTGTAGCTAAACCAGCTGCGAAGGTAACTGCATGTTGTTCAGCAATGCCAACATCAAAACAACGTTCTGGGAATCGTTTCTGGAAATAATTGAGGCCAGTTCCACCACCCATTGCAGCATGTATAGCTACAATCTTATTATCAACTTCAGCTTCTTTAATCAGGGATTCAGCAAAGTATTGAGTATATGAAAGCGTAGGCGATTTAGCCTTAAATTGCTTTCCTGTTTTCGGATCAAACTGTGCCACCCCTGAAAATTACAATCATAAAACCTTAGTCCTCTTCAAAATTTTACAAACACAAAAAAAAGGCAGCTCGATGCATTAAGTTCCCGCTATGCGCAGGGTCCGGGGAAGGGCCGGACCACAAAGGTCTATTGTATGCAGCCTTACCCTGCATTTCTGCAAGATGCTATTTTTATGGCTCGAATACGTGACCTTCTTTCCTGGTCACATGACAACAATTTTACCAGCAGAAATTTACAACATGTAATATTTTTATTTTATTGCCTTACCATGCATTTTATCAGCTGCTGCTTCAGCAGGAGGATAGCCTTTTCCTTTTTCTGTTACAATGTGAATTAGAACTGGTCCTGGTGCTGGCATTGATTTTACCTTCTTTAAAATAGTAATCAAGTCTTCAATATTATGACCATCTACTGGACCAATATAATATAATCCCAACTCCTCAAAAAGAGTTGAACCAGAAGCACTAATCATTCCCCTTGCATATTCATCAACTTTAGCTGCAACTTCATGTGCTTGTGGTCCAATTTGCTTTGTTATACTCTACAAAGACACAAGAAACATCCTTAACATTTAACAATTTTGCCTAACTTCAATCCTTAAATAATAAAAAGAGGCAGCCTGGGGCATTAAGCTTCCGCTATGCGCGGGATCCGGGGAAAGGGCTAGACCACAAGGGTCTATTTACCTTGCATTTCTGCAAGAGGTTGTTTTCACGGCTTGAACCCACGACCTCCTGGTCATATAGTAGCAACTTTATCAGTTACGCCATACTAAACGAAAAATGAATCCAATATACCTTGGCAGCTTCGCGAAGTTGTCTAAACTTAGTACTAGCTTGGAGTTTGCTTAAGGCACTACTGAGTGCTCCAACTGGGGTTGCAGGGCCGTCTAAAGTTGCAGTTGGTAAAGAAACTTGTTCATTATCATTTAATATGACAATAAGATTCGCGTCGAGAAATCCTGCATTATTCATGGCCTCATATGCTTGTCCTGCGGTCATTGCTCCATCTCCAATTACAGAAATAACATGGTTGTTTTTGCCTAAAAGATCTCGCGCAACTGCCATGCCTGCAACACATCATTTAATCTAAGTAAACTTGGTATTTATTTACTTTTTTCCTGGTGAAAATATAACAGCTCAGACCCAACTGTCAAGATATTGTTCGCTGTAGCCCAACCTTTGGGCCATCGCGGTTTTGTTCCCTTTGGCTTTAAACCAAAAGACGCCTCGATGGGATTCGAATCTTGAGCGTGCCTTTTTATAGGGTCAATTTCCCCCTTATTACGATGTGGGATTTGCCCAAGGCAAGTTTTACAGCAAACTTGTTTTCGAGTTCAACCTCCAGCGGTCCGTGAGCTGTTACAGAAAGTAATATGATGTGAATGGAAATAATACCTAGACCAGCAGAGATACTTGTTGAACTATGCCCTGCACCAAAAGCATCATAAACACTTTCATCCCTTTTAGGAAATGGTGCTAGTCCTGATGTCTTTCTAATTGTATGCATTTTAGACCTCCTTCCTGTTAAGATCTTATGTGCATATGCCTACAAAAATATTTGTCCACTTTAGTTTGTTGATATATAAAATTATGGAATTGTATATTCTCCGGAAAAATAAAGGACAACTTCATGCACTAAGCTCCCACTATACATAGGGTCCAGGGAAGGGTGGGACCACAAGAGTCTATTGTACGCAGCTTTACTTTACATTTCTGCAAGAGGCAGTTTTCAAGGCTCGTACCCTGACCATGCGCGGGGTTCGAGGAAGAGGTCGAACCACAAGGGTATATCATATGCAGCCTTAACCTACATTTCTGCAAGAGGCTGTTTCCAAGGTTCGAACCCGTGACCTCTTGGCCAAATGGCAGCAACTTTACTGGTTACGCCAAGGCACCCCTTCCTATTCTTCAAGGAAATAAAAAGAATTAAGATTTCATCACCTGATGACCAACATCCCAGATAATTTTATCATCTGGAGTGTCAAAAACATGGTGCAAAGCCACAGTTAAATCCACAACACCTAAACTTGAACTCAAATGGCCTCCTGTCTTTGCCACTGAATACACAATCTCTGCTCTTACTTCTGCAGCTAATTGTTCAAGATCCTGTTTTAAAATAACAAAAAAAAACTGATCAAATAATCCAATACAAGAATTACAAGCCTTAACTTTATATTACCAATTTGGATAGATTCTTCATATGCATTGGATAATTGATTGTATCAAGAACTGGTGTAGGTGGCTTTTCTCCTGAAAAATCAATCTGCCAACTATCTTTCTCTTTCTTTGTTACCATCTTTCCATTATGTTCTTCTGATCCATTCACAGAAGCTTTTACAAGAAACTGAAACAAGGACATTTCAAGATTAGTCGAGCCAGTGAATTTCAGATACCTGATAGTTAACTTTACATTAAAATTAAATACAGTCACACCTTACTATAATACATTCCTATATAACAACCATTCACTGTAAAAATCATATTCTCCTCGGAACTGATTTTTATGTTTTGTAATAATATATATCCTCAATAACAACACTTCATTATAACAGTCAAAAAATATCGGAGCAAATGAGCTGTTATAGAGAGATTGACAGTAGAATTTTTCAACAACATCAACAAACCTACTGAAAATCGTCCGGGGAGGGTAGAGTGTGCATAGACCTTACTTCGATCTTTTGTGAAGGTAGAAAGACGGTTTCCGGTACCATCGGCATAGATGGAATTTTCCAAGAAAAACAAATGGGAAGTTATTTTTGCTTACCTTTTTTCTTGACAAATTGTGAAATCTTGGAGTTGTCAAATATGGTGAAGTAGGCTGGTTAATTCTGAATACAGGACCTGAAGAAACTGCCATATTGTATTATGATGAAGTTAATTTTACTCAGAGAGAAAAATGAACAAAGTTTACATGAAGTTGATTGAATTATTGGGCACAAGAGGAAAGGGTGACAGAATTTATAATTTGTGACAAGAAAGAGAGTCTCCCCTTGAATATAAATAGCAAATATCAGTTCCCCATGAGATATTGTTTGTACTCTATAGATGACAAATATTATTATTCTGCTACTTTTCTAGCTCCAAATATTTATGTCCATTTATTATATATTTAAGTTATATGCACTGACATTGAAAATTGCCCTTTAAATGAAAAAGTAAAGAGTCATATTATTATACAGCCGATCCTAATTTATTAGGATTAAGATCTATTTATTGTTATTGTTGTTGTTGTTATTGTTATACACTAACATAAAAAAATCTTCTGAACGTAGTTTAACCTATTATAACATGTTACTTATAACTTTTATTATATTATCAATAAATGTGTAATTATAAGGATTTATCAGTAATTGTTGATAAAAAATATTTACATGTAATTATCTTATAGGTAACCTGATTACTATATATTTATGACATTGTTAGCCCATATATAAAACTTTGAACTCACTTTTTATATTACTTCGATTATGACAATTTAGTAATAATCAATATAAAACTACATTTTTCACTTGGAAAGTTGGAATTCTTTTTACTGTACTAGATATCATATGTATCGTCTGTAGTCATTGGAACAACCGAAAAAAGAATAAATTAAATAAGAGTTCTCTCTCACCTGTTACAATGAAATTTCTGTCTTATGCATAAAATACATCATAGTAAATTTATGTTATGGACATTGATAATGTCAATTGTTTTTCACTATTAGATTAAGTTGACCTATGTTCGAGGCCGGGTGCATTATTGCGGCTTGCATGTATTATCTTTAAAATCTTGAATACGACTCAAGTATTATATAATTTATATATAATATGTGTAGTATTATGTATAACTAATATCTAATCTATAAATATCGATTAAAAAAAATAAATAATAAATATCGTCGGCTATTTTATATAAAAATCTCATTTTTCAAGCGTTATTCGGTGCATGGTAGAAAGGGTGTAACTAGATTTTAGCATAGGAGGTTCAATTGAATTTCTTTTACTAGACATATTATACTTCCAAACAAGGCAAAAATAATACTATGTTTGATTATATACAAACGGTTGAATACAGATGCAGATACATGATTTATATTTTATGAGTTCAATTTTTAAAGTTTTAGGATTGAACCTATTATATTTTTAAAGTTATACGTTCTAATCTACTATTTTTTATAATTTTAATATATTTTTGAAATAAATTTTTACTCCACCTAAAAAATTATTAATTCGATTGAACCTGTTGTCAACACTCTAAATTTGCATGCTCTGTTACTCCATTGGTGGGGATAGACTAATAGTATTATTTATGTTTTCATTCATATATTAACATCTGTGATTATCTTGAACTGGAGATTTATCGGAAACATTCTATATGCCTGCATAAGTACGTGTAAGATTACATACACTATATCTTCCTCAGATTTTGCTTGTGGGATTTTACTAAATTTGTTATTATTGTTATTTATATGTTAACATGCTCAGTAAGATTAAAATAGTGGTAAGTATATGAGCTATTTTACTTGGTTTGTTTTTTCATTGCTTTATTTGTCTTGTCTTGGAGTTCTTATTATAAGATAATGCACCATTTTGTCATAATTGTAAAGGAATCATCCAATTTTCCATTCCACTGTTCAGTTTCGATGCCATTTAAATTCTTGTATGTTGTGAGAAGGGAAAAAAAGAGGAATAATGAAAAATGAAAAGGTAAGGTAGGATTGGATCCTTATCCATGGGATGCTCTGCATTTATCATAATGGACAAGATTGGTTGATTTATGAATTTTTTTTTATTTGATTCCTTTATTTGATTGAATAGAAATTTTGGAGCAATTTTAAAATTATTTTAGTATGATTTACGAGTTTGAGTCGTGAAATTAACTAATGCTTGTATCAGGGAACACTACCTATATTACATTCTTTTAGGGTGTATCCCGATCCTAAATCTAATGTGAATTGTAAGATGCTTTATGCATCATGTTGCACTATTCTTTTACTTTGTTGAAACTATACTTAGAATTACATCATCAAGGATTGATATCGCACAAAAAAAGAAAGTGGTATTGCATAATTATCTCAATAAACATTTTTAGTTTGTCCATTTACTTTAGAAAATTATTCACTCTTAATTTTACTATAGGTTCAAATTCGTCCCTCCGTTAAGAAAATAGACAAACACATCCCCAACCGTAACAGTTGCCCACTGTGGCAAGGGACCCAATAATAAAAAATGCCGTATCATTAATTTTTTATTCTTTTTCCTTCTATTTTTTCTTTCTCCTTTTTCCTACTATCAGAAGGAAGTCGTCCCCTTTCTCTTTCTTGTAGGGGTGGGCATCGGTCGGTTCGGCTCGGTTTTGTAGAATTTCGGTTCGGTTTATTCGGTTTTCGGTTTGTAATTTTAATAACCAAACCAAACCAAAATATTTACGGTTCGGTACGGTTTTTTTAAAATTCGGTTCGGTTATGTTCGGTTTATATTTTCGGTTTTAAACAGTTTGGTAATAACCAAAGTATTTAGTCCGGTAATAACCAAATATTGGGACGCTGCGTCGCTGCCAGGCGCGGTTTTAAAGTATTCATTCCCCTCTGTTTCTTTCGTGTGCTACTGACTTGGGAAACATTCCCCTCTGTTTCTTTGGGCTAGTGACTTGGAAGTTTTTTTGACATTTCTTTGACATTTTTTCACAAGTTTGAAGAGTTCTGCTTCCGATGTTGACACAAGTAACTGAGACCTTTTTTTACGTTTAGCTCTTCAATCTTCATTATCTTGGTTGGTTACTCCAATTGTAATCTAGAAGCTCTTTGTGAGAGTAATGAAGGATCTATCACTTTAAAATATTAGAATCATTATCTTTAAGGTTTATGTTTCTAGACCAAAGACATAATGTAATGTTCTTTATTTGGTTAGAGGTGACTTCTGCGGATAGTGCTGATGCTTGTGACAAAGCTACTAAACGTGAAAAACCAAGGCTTCTAAATCGTCTCTCCTAAAATTCCGACAAAATAAGAAGGCTTACTTACAGATTTATCTTTATACTGCGAGTGAAGATCGTAACTATTGGGTTAGTATGCCAAACTTGTCATCTTAAAGCAGAACTCTTCAAGTCCTTGCCGTTATTGCAGTTACATTACAATATCAGATAATCTCAAGAGTTTTAACTCCACAAGAACTCAGAGTAAAACAACAAAATAACAACAGTACATCAGCAGTAGCAATACTAAGCAGTAGCAGCACTCAGCAGTGGCAATTGGCAAACTTGTCCAAAAATAGTTCAACATATGGCAAATCTAGCAGCTATCAAAGTCCAAAACAAGTCTAGAAATACCATCACCAAACAACAAAACAGTGGCAAACTAGTCACAATCCATGAGCCACAAAATAAGATTAGAAAATGATACTTAAAGTCTAACATATGAAATCATTGGACGAGGATTGAAACATTTCTTAATATGCTTCACTAAGCACATAGTTCCAATATACTTTGGATGATAATTATAAGCTTGTCCACAATGAAGACACTTTGCTTTGCGGCCTTCTTCAACTAGCTCAAAATGTTCCCAAATAGGCGATCTAGCTTTAGGACCACGAGGCATAGTTGAACCTACAAAAAAAATATCACAAGTTAATAAAATATTTTTAGTTATAAATAACAAAAGAATACCACAAAACAAGCAAATTCTTAAACTTACCACTCAAACTATGCATCAACAATGCTAGTATCTCTTTCAACAATGCAAGTTTCTCTACCGCTTGTTGCCATATCTAAATATAATTTGATAATGCATGTCATTTAAACTTACAAAGTACACTAATTTTTAATAAAACACTCATAAACGAAAAATCTTACCAAGTTCAATTTGCTCAAGAAACTCCAAATCTTCTTCAACATTAATAGGAGTGCCGTCACATCTAAGCCAATCTTGAACACAAACAAGACTTTGTACCAACCGAGGAGTCAATGAACTCCTAAATGAATCAAGAATGCGGCCACCGGTACTAAATGCACATTCCGATGCAACACTTGAAATTGGAATGGCTAATACATCACGAGCTAGCTCAGATAGAATAGGAAATCGAGGCGCATTAATTTTCCACCAATCTAAGATTTTAAAATCATCAGAATCATCAGAATATGGCTCTTGTCCTTCACCAATATACCTTTCCAACTCAGATTTAGCACCCACACTTCCCGAGTCTTCCTTTTGCCTTTTCAACAATTGCTTTATTCTCACAGATTTTGTTCTCACATTCACACTAGATGAATCAGATGTGTCATCAGATGAAGTAGATTTAGATGGAGATGACTGAAGATAACATCCTTTGGAATATCTTTTTTGATACTCCACAAACAAAGAATTCAAATAAGTATCCACTTCGGCAGTTAATTTCTTCCCCGGTTCCTTCCCAAACATTTCCTCAAGTGCAAAACCAACATACTCAAATTTGTTATGAGGATCTAATACAGAAGCAATAAAAATTATTTTATTCATCTTTTGAGGTTCACCCCAATATTTTTTAAACTTCTCTAGCATATTCTCTGCCATCATACTCAAATTAGTATCATCATTAGCTAAACAAGATTTCAAATGACTATCAAGCTCACATATATCCTCAAAATGACAATTAGAAGTGACATAACGTGAGCTTGAAGCTTTTTCTGTGAGCTCGTGAAATCTTTCAAGAAACTTTATCACGTTTCTCACATTCACCCAATCATCAGATACAAATGGACTTGCAACATTCCCATCCTCACAAACATGCGTACAAAGATGAGAAGAAAATCCATCATAAAAAAGATGAAGCTTGTCAAAAGCTTTCTCAAAGTTTTGCGCCGTTTCCAACATCAAGCAGGTGGAATTCCACCTAGTAGGAACGTCCAAACACAATGTTTTGCTACATTCTACCTCTTGGTGTGCACAACATTCCCTAAACTTTAAGATCCTTTGTGGAGATGATCTCACATACCTAACAACTTGTCTAACACGTTTTACAGAATTATCAATTTCCTTCAAACCATCTTGTACAATTAAATTAAGTATGTGAGCCATGCATCTCACATGAAGATGCTTACCACCCATTGAATTAGTTTTCCACATATCTAGTTGTTTAGACAATTCTTTAACCGTGACATCATTTGAAGAAGCATTATCAACCGTAACTGTGAATACCTTATCCAATTTCCATTCAAGCAAACAATTACCAATAACCTTTGCCATTTCGTCACCCTTATGACTAGAGATTGTGCAAAAATTTAGTATTCTTTTATGCAACACCCAATCTCTATCAATAAAATGACCCGTCAAACACATATAGTTAATTCTTTGTAATGAAGTCCATGTGTCTATTGTAAGGCAAATTCTAGGTTTTATATCTCTGAAATTTTTCATTAGTTTAAGCCTTTCTTCATTGTAAACTTGAAAGCAATCCCTTGTAATTGTCCTACGAGAAGGAACATTAAATTGAGGTTGGGCTATGCTCATAAACTTCTTAAAGCCTTTCTTTTCAACAAAGCTAAAAGGTAATTCCTCCACAATTACCATCTCAACTAAAGCCCTCCTAACTAGTTCTTGATCAAATTTCCAAATCACCCCACCATTACTTTGCCCATCCGTTTGAAAACACAATTGTGTTTGAGTATTATCAACTTTCCGTGGTATTTTTGGACACTTCTTTAAATGAGTATTCAATGATGTTGTTCCATTCAATCGTGAATTAGCCTTATAATCACGACCACAATATTTACACCTTGCTCTATCATCTCCATTACAATCTTTAAACTTTTCAAAATGATCCCAAGCAAGTGATCTAGATTGTACAGATTTTCTTTTTTTTGGGTCTTGACTAACTGAATTTGTAGGTGAAGAAGTAGGTTCGCTTTCATATGAACCCACCTCACTTACTCTACTTTCAACTTCTGCCATCTATAGAAAATCGAATGAAAACATAATTAAGGAGTGTACTTCTTTAATAAAAAACAATCGAATGTTAAAGGTAGCCACAGTAAGAACTGATTCTGTGAGTTTTGAGATTTTCATTCAACAAAAAGGACAAAAAAGGATTGCTTAAAAGATAGAAAAATTAGAGAATAAATATAACCTCACTGTTCATAGTCTGCACTTTTATGGCGCTTCTATTTTGATGAGATTCTTGATTTACTTATAAGAATATTGAGTTCAGTTGTTTAATTCTTAAGTACATTGACAATGGTTTGATGATCAGCTTTCCTAATTTTGACCACCAAAGTCAATGTGGGATAGTAAATTTTCAATGGACAGAGTACTAACCTGAGGAACAATTGAAGAAGGTAGCACAGTAGCACAGACGAACACGGCAGGCACACAGTCACAACTCACACGCAGTCGCACAGCGGCAGCACAGGACAGGAGAGGACAGTGGCGACGAACAACTGAAGATGACCGACGGCTGACGACATAGTGGCGAGGCCGCGAGGCGACTCTGACGGCGAGGAACTGAGGAAGAAGTAGAAGAGTGAATCTGTGAATGTGAAAAACCCTAATAAAAAAGAGTGTAATTGAATCTGTAAATGGGGTGAGCAGTAGGCCAGTAGCAGTGTAGCACTGAGGTGGGCTTGATATTATTGGGCTTGCATATTATTGGGTCAGTGCTTAATTACACAGATATATAATCCATATAGAATTATAAATATAGAATAGAGTACTATTAATAAATATAATAATTATCTAATACCCCTAAATTTCGATTTTTCGGTTCAACCGCAAACCGAAATAAATAAACCGTGCACCGCACCGAAAAACCGAAAATTAATAATTTTAAAACCGTAAACCGACCGAAAAAACGGTTAAACCGAAACCGAAAAACCAAAATTCACGGTTCGGCCGGTTTTTTCGGTCCGGTCGGTATTATGCCCACCCCTACTCCCTTGCCCTCTACCATTATTACCTTCCATTTCACCCCACGCACCTCTATGGATGGCAAAACGACATAGAACCATTACTTGTCAAATAAAAACACTACCGATTATGATAATCAATTAAATCATGGACAAAATCACAGCCCATACATTTACCCTTCTTCATTAGCACTTGAAAAAACTAGAACCCTTTTTCTTTCACTATTTTCAGATTTCTCAAGCTTCATTCTTCCGTTTTTTATACAATTCTAGAAAACATATCAGTAATATTAAGAAAAGACAAAACAAGAATCAGAAGAAAACAAACACATCAAGATTTTTGTGTTTTTCCTATTGATTAATTTCCTGCTTAATCCAAAAAGCAAAGAACAATAGAGAAAGACCAATAAATTGTCAGTAACATAATCCTAGAAAGTTTGATAAGTTTGACATTTGAGACCACCTAAATCCCTATTTTTTTCTCTGTAGATTGATAAAAAAAATTGAAAAGTTTTAGTTTTATAATCTAAAAATGTTGGTAAGAGACTAAAGATGTATGGTTCAAGGCGGAGGACAGTGGTTCAACCCTTCAAGGCGCCGCCACAAACTACTAAATACCCTTAAGGGTGCTGTAATGGTGGAGGGTAATGGATCAAGAGTTAGATAAAAAAAGAAAGGAAAAAAATTAGAGTTAATTATGCAGTATTTTTTATTGAGTGTACACAGTGGACAACCGTTAGGATTGGGGATATGTTTGTTGATAATAGGCGAAAACTAAGTAGTTTAGCCATTATTTATGCGTCCATTTAATTATGATCCAATAACATAATTTATGAATTTGATAAGATATAAGCTATTAATTTGTGATTTGTATACTGTGCAGAAAAATGAGCTTATATCTACAATTGGAAATGTTATGGCACAATTTTGGAGCAAAAACAATCCTTCGGAGTTGAGTCTTTATGTAACGACCCGACCGGTCGTTTTGAGTCCCGACGCGTCATTCAGCAGATTGAGGCCATGAACAACTTCATCTCAGGTATATTGACTTGTGTGTATGGTCAGAATTAAAATTCAGGAAGTTTGGAGTCAAATCTAATGGAAATTCTCATTTTGAAAGCTTAAAGTTGAAGAAATGAACTAGGATTGGAATTTTGAGTAAATGACCTCGGAATTGGGATCTAAAAGTTCCAGGCATGCTCGTATGATGATTTTGAACTAGGGCGTATGTCCGGATTTGGTTTTTGATAACCCGTGAGCATTTCGGCGTATATTGTGGAAGTTAGTATTTTAGAAAAATTTCATAAATTTGGGTTGGAAGGCATTTTAGAGTTATAGATGTCCATTTGGGATTCCGAGTCTGGGAATAGATCCGTATGGTGATTTTGGAGTTGGGAAAGCGATCGGAAGTGAATTCGGATGTCCGGAGGTCATTTTGAAGTCATTTGGCTAAATATAGGAATTAGAAGGTTTATGAGAAAATTCGACCGGAAGTGAAAATTTTGATATCGGGGTCAGAATGCGATTCCGAGAAAGTTGGTACAAGTCCGTAATGATGAATGTGACATGTGTGCAAACTTTGAGTCAATTCGGATCGATTTTGGTAGGAAAAGGGACAATTAATCTCTTTAAGGAAAACTTAAGTTGGAAAAGTCAACCCAACGTTGACTTATGAGTTAGAGAGCTCGGAACTGAATTCCGATGATTCGGTTAGTTTCGGGGGATGATTTAAGACTTATAAGTGCAATTGGAAGTAATTTTGGAGGTCCGGTGAAGAAGTTAGCATATTTTGGCGAAGTTGGAATTTTGGCGGAATACGATCGATGGGTAATATTTTGATCCAGGAGTCGGAATGGAATTCTGACAGTTGCAGTAGCTTCGTTAGGTGATTTTGGACATGTCTGCAAATTTTCAGGTCATTCGGACATCGTTTGGTCGGGTTTTTGATCGAAAGTGTATTTTCGGAAGTTATTGGAAACTTAGGCCTTGATTTGATGAAAATTGATGATTTTGATATTATTTCGGCGATGTGATCACTCGAGCGAGTTCGTGTGATGTTTTAGAGTCAATGTGCATATTTGGTTTGGAGCCCCGAGGGCTCGGGAGTGTTTCGGAGGTGTCTCGGAATAATTACGGACTTAGAAAATGGGCAGAAAATGCAGAAAAATCTGCTGTGAACAGTGACCATGAATAGTGTCAGTGAACAGTGTCCATGAACAGTGCACGTGAAAACAGTGTCCATGAACAGTGCCCGTGAAACAGTGTCCGTAAACAGTACCGTGAACAGTAACCGTGAATAGTGTCGGACATAATATATTTGAGGTCCGAAAATATATTGCCATTTTTGACGATTTGGAGCTCGGATAGGGCGATTTTTCATGGGATTTTTGGAGAGAACAACGGGGTAAGTGCTCTTAACTCAATTTTGGTGGTATAACTCGAATCTATTGCAAGTTTTAGTGTTTAATTTGAGAATTTTTGTTGAAAATGGTAGAAAACCCTCTTGGATAGAAATAGTGATTTAATGGGACAAATGAACTCCAATTTTTGTGAATTTGGTATGTACGGACTCGTGGCGAGACGAGGATTCCGGAAACATAAATTTCGAAATTTTTCGAGATGTGGGCCCGGGGCTCGGGTTTTGCCAATTTCGTGATTTTTGATATTTTTCGAGTTCTTTCGATTGGGTTATGTTCCATTAGCCTATTTTGATATATTTGTACTAATTTTGGCTAGTTTTGACGTGCGTGGATGCCGGTTCGAGGAGCTAAGGCGTCGCGGGCATGAAGCTTCTACCGGTTCGAGGTGAGTGGTAGTAGTAAACAATGTACTGAGGGTTTGAAACCTCGTACTAGCACTTCACAGTGCTATATTGAGATGAGACACGCGTTCTATGACGGGCGTGGTGACATTGTGATTGGGGGTTCGGACTTAGTCTTTCCCGACTAATAGTATACTGTGTGTTATGACTGATAATAAGTTTATAACTGTGCAATTGGGCTGATAGCCATGTTTGGGGCCTTGTGCCGATCCGTAGAGCATTAGGGAACCTATAGAGCTAGGTGACCCTTATATCGTGTTGGAGACATACACTCAGCCGTAGCTCTAGCTGTATAGCATAATATGAGCCCGTACTAGATGTGTACATTAAGAGAGATTATCTAGGGTGGAATTCCATGTTCTAGCTGAGCGGGCCTGAAAGGCCAAGTCTATACCGATTGAGATGAGATAGGGTCAAGGACCCACTATGAGATGTTATATTGGGCCTGAAAGGCCAAGTCTATATTAACTGAGACAGGGTCAAGGACCCATTGTGATATATTATATTGGGCCTGAGAGGCCAAGTACATACTGACTAGGATAGGGTCGAGGACCCATTATGAGGTATTATGCATATAGATACCTATTTTGGATCGGACTGCACGCCGCAGTAATATGCATGTGATATACATGTAATATACATGCACGCCGCAGTAATATACATGTAATATACATGTAATATACATGTGGGACGGACTGCACGCCGCAGTATTATTGCGCTTGGGCTGTAGGAGCCCCTTCGGAGTCTGAGTCTGCACACATTCTCAGTGAGCACCGGTGTATATTATGGGATCGGGCTGCACGCCGCAGCAGTATAGAGATATATACATATATATATTGGATCGAACTGCACGCCGCAGTAATATTTGTGTGGATCGTGCTGCACGCCGCAGTATTATAGTGCTTGGGCCTAGGCCGCAGTATGATAGTGCTTGGGCCTAGGGAGCCCCTCTGAAGTCTGTATACACCCCCAGTGAGCGCCGTCGACGTTAAATGGAGCGGGCTGCGCGCCGCAGCGGTATATGTATTGGAGCGGGCTGCGCGCCGCAGTATTATACTTATTCATATTCATATATATACTGAAATATTTATATGTTATAGACAGATGTATATGTCTCCATATATTGAGATGGCTGTATACCGTAGTGGTACGAGCGAGGATGTGGTCTGGGACCTAGATGAGATAGATGTGGACTGGAGATCAGGGTACTCATTATAGTGATGACTAACCTGTGGGGGTTGCCTTAGAACTGTTTAGTGATAGTACATGAGTTCTTATTTTCAGTTATTGTTTATTATTGTTACTCACCGAGTTGAAATATACTCACCCTACTCCCCTGCACTCTTTCTGCAGATATACAGGTTCAGGAGGGCAGTTGAGCTATCGCAACTGCTTTATTATCCCCATTCTGTGGAGACTTCGAGGTAGCTGCCAACGTCCATAGTACCGGACCTCTTTCTTTTTATCATTTTGTTGTCCCCATTCTGGTTAGACTTGATTTTGTAGTAGATCTCATTTGTAGAGGCTCAGACTTGTGACGCCACGATTTGGTTGGGACTGTGTTCTTGTATTTCAGTTCTACACTTCTTGATTTGTTATGAAAACAGGCTAATCACGCCGATTAATCAGTATTAATTATACTTGGCCGGTTTAATTGGATAAGATGGTCGGGCTTGCCTAGCAATGTGTTGGGCGCCATCACGACCGGGGTTTGGGGTCGTGACACTTTACGATCAAGAAACAAGCTTTAATGAGAAATTCTCCCAGGTGCGCGAAGTGGACACTTCGCGCACCATTTCGCGCAGATGAAGAATTAATTGGACTACAGATGCGCGAAGTGTCCACTTCGCGCAACACTTCGCGCAGAATAGTCCGGTTAAAATAATTTTTCTAAGGTTGAAAATGAAGAGACACACAATTCCACTCAAAGTTAATTAATGCAATATTATATCATGGAGAAGATAAGATTTTAGGCATTATTGGAGTAGAGTGGAAATATATTATTCATCTTAGAGAGAAGATTTTTAGAGAAAAATCATTGAGAGTGTTCTTGAAGCAAAGGAAGGAGTTGAAGATCAAGCTTTGAAGAGCAACAAATTAAAGAGTTCATCATAACCTTCATCTTGTATTTTTCTTTGTAGTATTTTAGACATCAATATTATTGATTTTAGTATGAACATGAGTAGCTAAACTCTCTAGTATTCTAGGGTCATGGATGTTAGTGATCTTGTTATTTGAAGCTTAGATTGATTTTATTGAAGTTATTGAGATGGGTTGTTTATTTTATTTTGATCTTAATTATTTTACTGCGTAGCTAACATTGAAACATTATCTACGAACTTTGAATTAAACTTGACAAAGGAAATTCTTGGTTGCATATAAAATCAAATAGAACAAGATTTGAATCTCGGGCATCGAGTGAAGGATTTGCAATTAAGATAGATATATACTTAATTGCCTTGTTTGGTTAAATAATAAGAGTTTGAAATGCATTCTTGTTAATATTAATATCATAGAAATATAGATATTGATTTAACTTGGATAGATTCATAAGAACTCGAAAGATTCTTATGAATATTATTAACCTTATAATCAATAATCCGGATAATTAAATAAATCGATTCTAAGTACAAAAATAGCATGATTACTAGCAAGTCCATGGCCCTGGAATATATTTGTCTATCTCATTATAAAAATATTGTGAATTGGGTGTAGTAATTTCATCTTGAATAATTGTGACATTATAAATTGAATTATAAAGAAGGTCCTATATACTTTCGAATTATATAGCATAAATCAAGAATTAGTTAATTTAATATCAGTCAATAAGCTAATAATAATTCCTCGTGGGAACGATACTTTACTTATTACTATACTACTTATCGATCACGTACACTTGCGTGAGTGTTTTGGTCGCAACAAGTTTTTGGCTCCTTGACTGTTTTACTATTTTGTAGTTGTTAATAGAAAATATAAAAAGAAATTTTCATCTATTTGTTTGTGTTATACAGGTTCTTCTCTTGAATGCGGAGGAGCAGAATCACAAACAATCTCTTCCCATTTGATCTTGAAATTGAAAGAACAATTCATAGAACTAGGAGAGAGTGGGAATCTCAATATAAAACAGGAGGAGAGTTGAACATTCAAATTCAACCACAGCCAACAGTGATGGCAGGAAATGAGGAACGAGCGGTGATTGAAGCCGCAAGACCCAGTCTGGCTAATATGACTCAGGCTATTGTGAAGCCTGATATTACTGGGCACTTTGAGTTGAAACAATATATGGTGCAGCTGATTCAGTCTACAGGGCAATTTATGGGTCTACCTCATGAAGATCCACAAAGACATATTCAGAATTTTTTGGAAATTACGGATACTTAAAATTATCCAAATGTTTCCGAAGATTATGTAAGGCTGACACTTTTTCCCTTCTCTCTGCTTGGGGAAGCTAAAGAGTGGTTAAATAAGGAACCATCAAATTCAATCCGCACATGGGATGATCTAGCAAAGAAGTTCTTAATCAAGTTCTTTCCTACTAAAAAGAAAAAGATGTTGAGGAGTCAAATTCTTGGTTTTGAACAACGCTCTAGCGAGACACTTCATCAAGCATGGGAAAGGTACATGAAGCTACTCAGGGACTGCCCTCATCATTGTCAGACAGACGAGGTGTTAGGTCATACCTTTGTTGATGGATTAGATGAAGCTTCAAAAATGAATCTTGATTCCGCTTGTGGAGGAAGTTGCATGACAAAATCTTACACGGAAATCCAACTCTTGTTAAATACATTCACTTCAAATGATAATAAATGGCAAGGTGATGGAGATTCCAGAAAGGCAATGAAACAAAAATCAGCAGGGTTGCTTGAGTTGGATGATGCATCGGCAATGAGAGCTGAAATTGCAAGACTATCCAACCAAATGACAAGGATGACAATGCAACAAGCTCAACCCATGCAACAGGTACAACAAATGGCTATTTGCTGTGAAATGTGTGGTGATAGCCATACAAGTGATATGTGCCATACGAATCCAGAATCTATTTATTATGTGGGATAACAAAACAGAGGCCCAGCAAATCAGCACGCACAGTATGGAAATTCCTACAATCCAAATTGGAGGAATCATCCTAACTTCTCATGCTCATGGGGGGAAAATCAGCAAAATCCCAATCAGTACAGACCGCAACGGGGTTTTAATCAACCTCAGAGACCACCTCAGCAGGTGGAAGAAAGTACAAATGATTTGCTAAAAAAGTTGTTGATCGACAATCAGCAGCTCAGGACTGATGTTAGGAATCTAGAAAGGCGGATGGGGCAGATAGCAACGAACCAGAACACTAGACCTACAGGAGCTCTCCCCAGTGACACGGAAAAGAACCCACAGGTAAGTGCTATAACACTTAGAAGCGGGAAAGAACTTGAGGAAATCTCAAAGAAAAAGAAAGAGAAATTTGTGCTCGAGGGAGAGTTGATCCCTAAATTGATAAATGATCCAAAGAAGACTACTGAAAGTCTTGAACCAGTGGAAGTCCCAAGGCCACCCCCACCTTTTCCCCAAAGACTACAAAAGAAGAACGATGATATAATGTTCAGTAAATTTCTGTCCATGTTGAGCCAGGTTCCATTAAACATTCCACTTGTTGATGTACTTCGAGAAATCCCTAAATATGCTAAGTACATCAAAGATATAGTGGCTCATAAAAGAAGATTGACTGAATATGAAATAGTCGCACTTACTGAAGAGTGCACTGCCAGGGTACAAAACAAGCTTTCACAAAAGCTTAAAGATCCCGATAGTTTTACAATTCCTGTGCGTATTGGTGATATCGATGTAGGCCGGGCTCTTTGTGATTTGGGGGCGAGCATAAATTTAATGCCCTTGTCATTGTTCAAACAATTGGGTCTTGGAGCTCCTAGACCAACCACTGTGATGTTGCAGTTAGCAGACAGGTCCATAGCACACCCTGAAGGGGTGATAGAAGATGTATTGTTGCAGATTGGAAAATTCATCTTTCCTGCGGATTTCATTATTCTTGATTATGAAGCAGATGAATTGGTGCCAATAATTCTAGGGCGACCTCTGTTAGCTACTGGTGATGCGATCATTAAAGTGAAAGAAGGGAAGATGATTCTAAGGGTTGATGATGAGGAAGCAACATATACAAAGCAATTCAACTTCCTTGTCAATATGAAGAAATTTCTATGATATCAGTGATTGAGAATGATGAACAAAATCGTGATTCAAGTGTGTATCTCAATGATTAGTTAGAGAAAGTACTTACAATATTTGATAATTTGACAACTGATGAAGAGGTTGAAGAGCTGATGTACATCCTTGATACATCTTGTGCATACTTGCAAGGAACATATCCTTTTGAGCCGTTGAACAGGCCACATGGACCTCCTCCAAAGCCATCAATTGAGGAAGCCCCGAAATTGGAGCTTAAACCACTCCCATCTCACTTGCATTACGCTTATTTGGGTAGTTTTGATACATTGCCTGTTATCATTTCTTCTGATTTATCTGAATTGCAGGAGGAAAAATTGCTGAGAGTATTGCGAGAGCACAAGAGAGCCATTGGGTGGACAATGTCAGACATAAAAGGTATTAGTCCTGCGTTTTGCATGCATAAAATCCTAATGGAGGAAGGACACAAACCAAGTACAGAACACCAACGTCGCCTCAATCCTAACATGAAAGAAGTGGTAAGGAAAGAGGTGATCAAATGGCTTGATGCGGGTATTGTATTTCCTATCTCTGACAGTAAGTGGGTGAGTCCAGTTCAGTGTGTTCCTAAGAAGGGGGGTATAACTGTGATAGTTAATGATAATAACGATTTAATACCAACAAGAACTGTCACAGGGTGGAGAATTTGTATTGATTACAGAAAACTGAATAATGCCACCAGGAAGGACCACTTTCCTCTCCCTTTCATGGACCAAATGCTTGATCGATTGGCCGGCCAGGAGTATTACTGCTTCCTGGATGGTTACTCTGGGTACAATCAAATTACTATAGCCCTAGAGGACCAAGAGAAGACCACTTTTACGTGTCCTTATGGAATTTATGCGTTCAAAAGAATGCCCTTTGGTCTTTGCAATGCACCTGCGCGACATTTCAAAGGTGTATGATGGCCATTTTCACTGATATGGTCGAGAGGTTTGTAGAAGTATTTATGGATGATTTCTCTGTTTTCGGATGTTCTTTTGATAAATGGTTAACTAACCTCGATAAAGTGCTAGCCGGATGTGAAGAGACCAACTTGGTCCTAAACTGGGAAAAATGCCATTTCATGGTAAGAGAGGGTATTGTCCTAGGACACAAAGTGTCCAAGAACGGATTGCAAGTAGACAAGGCAAAAGTGGAAGCAATTGAAAAATTGCCCCCACCCATATCTGTTAAGGGCATACGCAGTTTTCTAGGCCATGCAGGATTTTATCGAAGATTCATTAAAGATTTTTCAAAAATTTCATCTCCTCTTTGCAGGCTCCTTGAGAAAGATACATCATTCAAGTTTGATGATGCTTGTATGAAAGCATTTGAAGAGCTTAAAAGAAGATTGGTCACTGCACCAATCATTGTTGCTCCAGATTAGGAATTGCCTTTCGAATTAATGTGTGATGCAAGTGACATAGCCATTGGTGCTGTGTTGGGACAGAGGAAGGAGAAAAGTTTTTACTCCATTCATTATGCGAGCAGAACTCTCAATCCCTCTCAAATGAATTACACTGTCACAGAGAAAGAATTACTTGCAGTAGTATGGGCATTTGACAAAAGTCATAGTCTATACTGACCACTCGGCTATCAAGTATCTATTTGCAAAGAAAGATGTAAAGCCAAGACTAATCCGATAGGTTCTTCTTTTGCTGGAATTTGACCTGGAGATACGTGATAGAAAAGGTACTGAGAATCAAGTGGCAGATCATTTGTCCAGATTGGAAAACAGAAGTCATGTGATTGAAGGAGACTCAATAAAAGAAATGTTCCCGGATGAACATCTGTTAGCCATCACATCTAATGAAACTCCATGGTATGCTGACTTTGTAAATTATATTGCAAGTGGAGTGATGCCATCAGAAATCACAGTGGATCAATGGAGAAAATTCTTCCATGATATGAAATCATATATGTGGGATGAGCCCTTTCTCTACAAATAATGTGCTGACCAATTGGTAAGAAGGTGTGTACCTGAAGAAGAAATGAATGCCATCTTGCATGATTGTCATTCTTCTTCATATGGAGGTCATCATGGTGGAGATAGAACAGCACAAAAGGTTCTCCAATCAGGTTTTTACCTGGCCATCCTTATTTAAAGATGCTCATGCGTTTGTTAAAACTTGTGACATGTGTCAAAAAACAGGTACAATCACAAAGAGAAATGAGATGCCTTTGCAGAATATTTTAGTGGTGGAATTGTTTGATGTATGGGGAATTGACTTCATGGGACCATTTCCAGGTTCTAACGGTCATAGATACATTCTGGTTGCAGTAGACTATGTGTCCAAGTGGGTTGAAGCCATTGCTCTTCCTACGAATGATGCAAACGTTGTGTAAGTTTTGTTAAGAAACACATTTTCACATGCTTTGGAACTCCAAGGGTGTTGATAAGTGACGGAGGAACACACTTTTGCAACAAACTGTTTAAAAATGTTTTATCAAAATATGGGATAAAACACAAAGTTGCTACTGCGTACCACCCTCAAACGAGTGGTCAAGTTGAAGTATCTAATCGATAGATAAAACAGATTTTGGAGAAAACAGTTAATGCAAACAGGAAGGATTGGTCTGTTAAATTAGAAGATGCTTTGTGGGCTTACCGAACTGCATACAAGACTCCAATAGGTACTTCTCCATACAGGTTAGTTTATGGAAAGGCGTGTCATTTGCATGTTGAACTTGAACACAAAGATTATTGGGCAATCAAAAAGTTAAATGTGGATATGGATTTAGCTGGTTAAAAAAGGCTGCTACAACTCAACAAACTTGATGAGTTTAGATTGAATGCTTATGAAAATGCCAAGTTGTATAAAGAAAGGACCAAGAGATGGCATGATAAGCATATCCAATATCGTGAGTTTGAGCCGGGGCAACAAGTTCTGTTATTCAATTCTAGGTTGAAACTCTTTCCTGGAAAACTCAAATCCCGTTGGTCAGGACCTTTTGTGGTGGTAAGTGTGAGTCCCTATGGAGCAATAGAATTAAGGGACCAAAACTCAAGTGAAACTTTTCTGGTGAATGGACAAAGAGTGAAACATTATTGGGGTGGTGACGTTAATCGTCACAAGACCTCGATTGAACTAAATGATGTTTGATGAATTGTGAAATCGTGCCGCAACAGTAAATCAGGCGCTTATTAGGAGGCAACCCAATAATAGCGATATTTGTCATTTTTTTAGTGTGTTATTTTCTTTGTTTTTAATTTGTTTGGGTGTAAATTGTGTGTTGATAATTGTAGCACAACAAGGAGGGATGCTAAGGTATGACTTCATTGTTTGTTTGTTTAAAAAAAAAAAATTCTTCCCCCCAGTTGCGCGAAGTCCTGCGCGAAGTCATTACTTCGCGCACACTTCGCGAACCTTAAGCAGAATGTTTAAAAATCTGCGCGAAGTCGTGCGCGAAGTGACCACTTCGCGCAGCACTTCGCGTACCTGAGACGGGGTGTGTATTTACTTAGTTTATTTTTGTTCTAACCGACACTTATCATACTTCTTCCATTTTTTCTCTCAAAATACCCTAAAATCTCCTCTATTCTCCAAACCCTAACCTCAAATACCATAATTCTTCTTCCTAATTGCTCTAAAACTCTTCAACAACTATTAAAAGCTCTTTATCCTTTGTCAAATTTCATCCTAATCCCATCAAGGTAAGAACCTAGACTTTTAATTTCTTTATTTTTTTTTAATTTCATTTTTTTTATAACTACTCAAGACTTTAATTTGTCAAAATAATTGATATATATGTTAGAAATTATAGGTTGTATAATGTTTTTGTAAGTATTTATGTTGTTTATGATAAATTAGAAGTTCTTGTTCAATCTTAGAATATTTGAGCAATGTTAATAGAATTTAGCATAGTTTGATATACTTGTGGGGTTAAATTTGTGTATAAATGGGATGGGTAGGACATGAATTGGTTATAGCTGAATTTTGGTTGGGAAATCCCTAACCAAAGCATTAACAATAAGGATGAAATAGGCTTGCCCACAATGTGTTTGAGGAAAGTCCTCAAAGAAGTTTGATAGAGCAATTGTGCCCAATTTTACGTGTGAATTCTGAGTAACCGCATTGAAACACATTATCTATTCATCTTAGAGTAATGCGTCATTGTCTTGTAGGAATTATGGCACCAAAAAGACGATTAACTTCAGGAGCATCTTCCAGCCGATCAAGAGCAAATCCGGCAACCAATTATGATTCAAGAAGGTTTACTTCGCCCGAAGCTCAAACCCGGTTCAACAACAAAAGGACAAAGAAACCAATTCCAGAAAGGGGCATTGATGCTAAAAATCTTCAAGAAATTTGCCCTAACATGTACCAAAAGTTGATTGAACGGGGGCTTCATGTCTTTATCAATGAACCTGAGACTGCAAATGAAACAATAGTTCACGAATTCTATGCGAATGTACCTGAACATCAAAATAACATTGTGACTGTGCTCAAAAGACATGTCAATGCCTCAATTGAGGCAATTAGAGCAAGTTACAATTTACCCGATGTTGTGCCAGAGAATCAAGATTTCTATGAGTATGGAAAATGTCCGAATAATGCAAAATGGGAAAGATTCTTTTCAAAGATTTGCATCCCGGGAGTTGATATAGAATGGTTAGAGAGTGGTGAAAAAATTCATTCATCATCTCTAACTCAAGAAGCAAAAACTTGGCTTTATGTGATCAATAGCAGGCTACTTCCTTCTAAGAATACAACTGAAGTTAATGGTCCCAGAGCTGCACTGATATGGTGTCTTGTAGAGAATTTGGCTTTTGATGTGGCAAAAATCATTCATGAAGAAATGTTTATTAGAAGCCCAAATCGTAAGTTTGGCTTTTTCTTCCCATCACTAGTCACTTTACTTTGCAGGCAAGCACAGGTACCAGAGGATCCTGATGTGGATATAGCTGTAAGGAAGGCATTGAATATCAAACCCAAGAGAGGTGGAGCTGAAGAAAATAGCTCAGAAGATGAAGAGAATTTGCAGTAAAAAGTCATTCGAGATGGACTAAGTCACAATTCCCAACAGTGATCTACCCCATGCTCGTCATCTAGCGTGAGAGTCACCTCAACATAGTCGAATGTTGTGAAATTCTGGGGTTTCATACCCTCAGGACATCGTTTTAAATTATTACTCACCTCGAACTAGCCCGAAAAGCTACTCCGCAACACGTTTGCAGCTCAATTCAACTTCCAAGTGCTCCAAATGCACCAAGTTTAGATTTTTATCACCAGCTTATGCTAAACGAATGAATTCCAATTGAAAAGTATCAATTTTAAGCACAAAACCCGAAATAAGTCAAACCCAAGCACACATCTCAGAACTGGACAAACTTTATACCAATTTTTTTTCATCATCTCACAAGTTTGTACATATAAAGAACTCGAAAATTGAAGTTCGTTTGACTCCTCAAATCATCCCTAGAAGGTCTCTTAATCTCAAGCCCTAACTCCACATTTTTCTACTGATTTTCATGAATTTAACATTGATGTTTTATTTCTTAATCATAAATAATCGAGTTTTAGGATCCAAAATCCTTACCTCAATGAAGAACAATGATTTCCTCTATTAAAAATCGCCCAAAGCTTCAAAATTTTGTGTTAAAAGTGAGAAACCCTATGAAAATCGTGAAAGAGGAATTACTATAATCTGACCAGACATTTCTGCATCTGCGGTACTACTTCTGCGGTCACGATCACCGCATCTGCGGCCCTTACTTAAAATCCGAACTTCTGCATCTACGATTCCATGTCCGCATCTGCGCCGTCGTAGATGCGTTCCTCCTAGCCGCTTCTACGGTTTCCAGATAGATGTACCTCTGGCCGCTTCTTCGGCCCTTCCTTCGCATATGCAGCTGCACATGCAGTCCCCTATCCACAGGTGCGGAAATACCAGAAGCAGCAAAAATACAAATGCTTCAATAATCCTTCAAACTCCATCTCAACCATCCGAAATCACCTCGAGGCACCTGGGACCTCAACCAAAAGCACCAATATATCCGTAACCTTATTCAAACTTATACGAATCTGCAAAACACCTAAAATAACTTCAAAACCACATAAACTCGTGAATTCAAGCCTAAGGTTCTAAATTCTTTCGTATTTCGCTTTTGATAAAAACCCAAGCAAACCACGTCTAAATGACCTGAAATTTTTCACGCACAAATGGCATAAGGAAGCTACTGCTACTTCCGGAATTCCATTTCAACCCCTATATCAAAATCATACCTATCAAGTGGAAAACGCTAAAAACTCCCTTTCGCTAATTCAAGCCTATATCTACTCCGGACCTCCAAAATACATTTCAATAACACTCCTAAGTCCCAGATCATTTCCCAAAACTATCCGAACCATCAGAACTCATATCCAATCCATCTAACACATAAGTCAACATACGATTTACTTTTCCAACTTAAGTCTTCTTAAAAGAGACTAAGTGTCTCAAAACTTATCAAAACCTTTCCGAACCCAAACCAACCAAACTAATCACATATAAAACTTATTATTAAGGCAAATAAAAGCAAAATAGAGAAAACATAGCGATAACGCATGAGACGACTGGCATGGTCATCACATCTTCCCCCTCTTAAATAAACTTTCATCCTCGAACGAGTCAAGAAACGTACCTGAAGCCTCAAATAGGTGGGGATACCTGCTCCGCATCTCCTGCTTGGTCTCCCAGGTAGAATCCTCCATGGACCGACCTCTCCAGTGCACTTTCACCGAAGCTATATCTTTTGCTCTCAACTTCTAGACTTGACGCTCCAAAGTAGCCACTGGCTCCATATCATAAGTCAAATCACCCTCCAACTGAACCGTGCTGAAATCCAGAACCTGAGACGGATCTCCAATATACTTTAGGAGCATAGAAACATGGAATACTGGGTGCACACCTGACAGGCTGGGTGGTAAGGCAAGCTCATAATCCATCTCCCCAACCTTCCGAAGTACCTCAAAAGGTCCAATAAACCGTGGACTCAATTTACCCTTCAACATAACTTTCTAACCAAGCATGTAGGACACATCACGAACCTTCCTATCAGCATAGCTCTTTTGTCTCGACTGCACTGTACGAAGCCTCTCCTGAATCACCTTTACCTTGTCTAAAGCGTCCTGCACCAAATCTATATCCAATAGCCTGGCCTCGCCCAGCTCAAACCAACCAACTAAGGATTTACACCATATCTCATACAAAGCCTCACATGGATCCATCTGAATACTTGAGTGGTAACTATTATTATAAGAAAACTCCACGAGCGGTAGAAATCGGTCCCATGACCCTCCGAAATCAATAACACAAGCGCATAACATGTCTTCTGATATTTGAATAGTGCGCTTGGACTGCCCGTTTTCCTAAGGGGGAAAAGTTGTGCTCAACTCAACCTGAGTACCCAACTCTCGTTGTACACTTCCAAAACTACAAAGTAAATTGAGTGCCCAGAGCTGAAATGATGGAAACTGGGACACCATGCAACCTAACAATCTCCCGGATATATATCTATCGCTCTAAAGAATAAGTAGTACAGATAGGAATGAAGTTCGCAGACTTGGTCAGCCGATCCACATTCACCCAAATAGCGTCGAACTTCTTCAAGGTCCGTGGGAGTCCAACTACAAATTCCATAGTGATCTGCTCCTACTTCCACTCTGGAATATCCATATGCTGAAGCAAGCCACCCGGTCTCTAATGCTCATATTTCACCTGCTGACAATTGAGACACCGAGCTACAAATTCTACAATATCTTTCTTCATTCTTCTCCACCAATAATGCTGTCTCAGATCCTGATACATCTTCGCGGCTCCTGGATGAATAAAATACCGCGAGCTCTGGGCCTCCTTCGGAATCAACTCCTGAAGACCATCTATATTAGGCACACATATCCGACCATACATCCTCAACACCCCATCATTAATGATAGTCACATATCTGGCATCATCATGCTGTACTCTGTCCTTAAGGACAAGCAAGCATGTATCATCATATCGATGCTCTCTGATGCACTCATATAGGGAAGATCGAGAAATCATACTAGCCAATAGCCTACTGGGCTCCAAAATATCCAACCTCACAAACCGATTGGCCAAAGCCTGAACATCAACTACAAGAGGTCTCTCCCCAACTGGAATATATGCCAAATTCCCCATACTCATCGTCTTTCGGCTCAAAGCGTCGGCCACTACATTGGCTTTCCCCAGGTGATATAAAATAGTAATGTCATAATCCTTAAGTAACTACAACCATCTCCATTGCCTCAAATTGAGATCTTTCGACTTGAACAAGTATTGGAGACTACAATGATCATTATACACCTCACAAGACACACCATACAGACAATGCCTCCAGATCTTCAACGCGTGAACAATGGCAGCCAACTCCAAATCATGAACAGGGTAGTTCTTCTCATGAGACTTCAACTGATGAGAAGCATAAGCAATCACTCTACCCTCCTGCATCAGAACACGCCCAATACCAACTCTTGAAACATCAAAATATACGATATAAAAACCTGGAGTTGATTGCAATACTAGCATTAGAGCTATGGTCAAGGTAGTCTTGAGCTTTGGAAAGCTCTCCTCACACTCATCAGACCAATAAAATGAAACACCCTTCTGAGTCAACTTGGTTAACGGCGATGCAATAGATAAAGATACCTAAATAAATCGGCGATAATAACTTGCCAAACTAAGAAAACTACGAATCTCTATAGCCGAGGACGGTCTGAGCCAACTCTAAACTGCCTCTATCTTCTTCAGGTTAACCTGAATATCCTCGCTGGACACCACGTGTCCCAAGAAGACCACTGAACTAAGCCAGAACTCACATTTGGTGCATAAAGCTTCTCCTCTCTCAATCTCCGCAACACCATTCTCAAATGCTCTGTGTGCTCCTTCTGACTACGCGATTACACCAGAATATCATCAATGAAGACCATGATAAATGAGTTGAGATACGGTCGGAACATACTGTTCATCAAGTGCATGAACGCTGCTGGGGTATTGGTTAGACCGAAAGACATCACCAAGAACTCATAATAACCATATCGGGTCCTGAAAGTTGTCTTAAGGATGTCTGAGTCCCTGATCTTCAATTGCTGATAACCTGAGCGGAGATCATTCTTAGGAAATACTCTTGCACTCTGAAGCTGGTCAAACAAATCATCGATACGAGGCAAATGATGTTTGTTTTTAATTGTCACTTTGTTCAACTGCCTGTAATCAATGCACATTCTCATCGTGCCATCCTTCTTCTTCACAAACCAACAATCAATGCACATTCTCATCGTGCCATCATTATTCTTCACAAAAACGAACGGGTGCACCCCACGACGACACACTAGGATGAAAATCCCTTATCCATAAGTTCCTGAAGCTGCTCCTTTAACTCCTTAAGCTCCGCTGGTGCCATACAGTATGGTGGAACAGAAATGGGTTGAGTGCCCGATACCAGGTCAATACCAAAATCTATATCCCTGTTCAGTGGCACACCCTGCTGGTCTACATGAAATATGTCAGGAAAATCCCTCACAACTAGAACATAATTAACACTGGGAGCCTCTACACTGACATCCCTCACAAATGCTAAGTACGAAAGACAACCTTTCCCAACCATACACTGGGCCTTTAAGAAGGAAATCACTCTATTGGGAACATAATTAGTTGAACCCCGCCACTCAATCCATGGCACACCAGGCATAGCTAAATTACTATCTTGGCATGACAGTCCAGAATAGCCCGACATGGAGATAACCAGTCCATGACTAGAATAACATCGAAGTCCACCATACATAATAAAAATAGATCCACTTTGGTCTCCAGACCCTCAATAGACACAATACACGGCCGTCACACACGGTCTACCATTGCCCACCGGTGTAGAAAATGAACAAAAAAAACAAGGGACTCACATGGCTTATACAGATAGTGGGAAAAATAAGATGACAGATAAGAGAAAGGAGAACCAGAGTCAAATAACACAGAAGCATCCTTCCGGCAGACTAAACAACAACACAACAACAACAACCCAGTATATTCCCACAAGGTGGGGTCTGGGGAGGGTAATATGTAGACAAACCTTACCTCTACCCGAGAGGGCAGAGAGGTCGTTTCCAATCGACCCTCGGCGCATTAAAAAGAAAGGCAAACAAAAACAAAAACCGCATTAGTTATACCAGCATACATCGCAAAAAATTATCTAAACATAAGATGCATATGTACCATAAAGAAACAGACATGCAATGATATCAAAACAGTAACTACCAGAATTGACTACCAAAAGAGAACACAAACTAATCATCTATGGGCGGCCCTACCACGCCTCACACCCCGGGAAAGGAGTATGAAAAATCTAGAAACCCCTATCCTACAACCCTGATACTAGACCTCCAGACTTTCCTATCAAGGGTCATGTCCTCGAAAATCCGCATCCTGGCCATGTCCTGTCTAATTACCTCTCCCCAGTATCTCTTAGGCCTCCCTCTGCCTCGCCTCACATCGACCAACGCTAGCCGCTCACAACTCCTCACCGGGGCTTCGGGGCTTCTCCTCCGCACATGCCCGAACCACCAAAGTCTCTCCTCTCGCATCTTCTCATCCACTGGGGCCACCCCCACCTTCTCCCGAATAACTTCGTTCCTAATCTTATCTAACCCGGTGAGCCCGCACATCCACCTAAGCATCCTCATCTCCGCCACCATCATCCTCTGAACGTGAGATTTCTTCACCGGCCAACACTCCGTCCCATACAGCATGGCAGGTCTAACCACAACTCTATAAAACTTCCCCTTGAGTTTCTGTGGCACTTTCTTATCACACAAGACTCCTGATGCAAGCCTTCCGGCAGACTAAGATAATATTATTAATCACCGCATCTGAAGCAATCGCATCGGGCTTGGCTGGAAGTGCATAGAAGCAAGCCTGGCCACCTTCGTATTGACCTCTCCTTCTGGGCGACCTCTAGATTATTTTCCCTTACCCCTAGCTGGTTGGGTAGGTGGTAAAGTGGTTGGGGTTGAGGCTGATGACTGACCCCTCTGTTGGGAACGACGAGGACACTACCTCCACAAGTGGCCCATTTTTCCACACTCATAATAACTCCCGGGTGCTGGAGACAGGGGTTGATGGGAACCCCTAGCACTGGCATGACTAGAAGATGCCCTTGGTATAGAAGAATCCTGAACCGATGGAGCACGGGATGAGCATTAGGCTGGAAGTGCACTAAGTGAAGAATGGACCTGCTGAGAGCCATGAGAACTATGGCCCGATGATGCCCCACGATAACCTCGGCGAGCTGACTGAGCATGTCGGAATTGTCGTCCTATGCTGTGCTAAAACTGGCCCCTCGAAGGAGCACCCCCAAAACTACCATGTCCTCGATGCCTCTTAGCCTCACCATCCTAACATTCCTGGCGACGAACTGACTCAATCTTTCGAGTAATATCCACAACCTCCTCGAGTATAGCACCTGATACCCTCTTATGAGAACCCGAAGCTGGTAAGTTAGCCATCAACAAACCTCTTGATCCTCTCTCTCAGTAGAAACCAGCCAAATAGCATGTCAAGCCAACTCTGAACCTCATCTCATACTAGGTAACCGTCATCTCTCCCTGTATAGCTGCTCGAACTGCCTACGTAGCTCATCCGTGCGAGACCGTGGAACATACTTCTCTAGAAATAGGGCGAAGAACTGCTTCCAAGTTAGAGGTATCGAACATACAGGCCTACGACTCTCATACGCCTGCCACCAAGTGAAGGTAGCTCCAGTTTATGGAAGGTGGTAAATACAACCCCGCTGGTCTCCGGAATACCCGCAGTGCAAAGAATCCGCTGACATCTATCTACGAAACCTAGGGCATCTTTGCCCTCTGAACCACTAAAAGTAAGAGTCCGGAGTCTGCCAAACCTCTTCAATCTACGCTGCTCATCCTCCGGAATAACATGATCTACATAACCCTAAGCATCTACCACCGACTGGTCTAGTGGTGCCTCCGGTGTCTGCACTCCCTGAACTACCGGGCCAAGTGTGTGGGCGGTGGGAGTCTGGGATCCTCCCCCTGCTTGAGAAGTAGTTGAGGCATTAGAAATCGTGACCGCCTGAGCAAGGCTAGTGCATACTGTCAATATCTGAGCCAAAGTCTCTTGAAGGCCCAGAATGACAAAGGGCACAACTGGTGCCTGAGCTAGTGCTGCTGGAGCATCCACCACTAGGACCTGACCCTGAACTGGTTGGCTGGTAGGTCTGCAGGTGTTGTTCCAACTGCTGTGAAGGTTTTACCTTTGCCCCTACCACATCCTCGACCTCTAGTGGTTCCCGCCGGTGGTACTGGTGGTCTTACGTCCTGACCAATAGTGCATGTCCTCACTATTTGTGAGAATAGAAGAATCAGGAGTTTAGTACTCGGATCAACAAATTCGCACGACAAGAATTTCAAGAATATAGAATTTTCTTAAATGTTCTGCAGTCTCTCGGGGATAAATATAGACGTCTCGTATTGATTCGCGAGACTCTACTAAACCTGCTCATGACCCGTGACACCTATGTAACCTAGGCTCTGATACCAACTTGTCACGACCCTAAACCCAAACTTGGTCGTGATATTGCCTCTTGTGAAGACAAGGCTAGCCGACATACTTCAAATTCACTTTAAGTAGTTAAAATAATAAATACCAAGTCTTTAATAAAAATAAAACCCCAAAATAATAGTATAAGTTGCAGAAATAAAACCAAAACAGCCCGACATCGGGGTGTCATTAGTTATGAGCATCTACAACAATACTAATAATCTGAAGTCTAATCCAATACTACATAACTGAATCAATAAAAGCTAAGATACAAGTAGAATACATTGGGTTGTGAATCGCCAAACAGCTACCTAGTAAATCTCAAAAGACCTGCTGGAACTATCAACCCTCATGATCAGGACCTATAGCGCCCAAATCTACACACAAGGGTGCAGGGAGTAATGTGAGTACTCCAACTCAGTGGGTAATAAAAATAAATAAAGACCGAATAATATAAAACCATGTAAGGCACAATATTAAGCTACAAGAGGCATAACAAATCAACAAATATAATTAACCAGTAAAATCTCATAAACCTCTTTTAAACAGTTAAACAATATAAAGGAAAATAACTAATAAGTAAACACATAATAACTGCCCCTCGGGCACAGTAACAAAAGAATTAGCCCATCGGGCAATGTCGCAGGATAATACCAGCCCCTCAGGCTATATCTCATATTATAGTGGGTACCCGCGCTCACTGAGGGTGTACAGACTCCGGAAGGGGCCCTTACGGTCCAAACGCAATTTGAAGCCATCTCGTGGCGTCATAAACAGGCTCTCGACCTCATATAAATCTCAAGCCACCTAGTGGCATACAATCTCAGGCCCCTAACCTTATTATCATAAACAATGTATCACTGCTGCAATGTGCAGCCCGACCCAAATGTATTCTCGCAACACATGCCCTCTGCTTTACCTTGTCAGAATCTCATAAGTCGCCCGTGCCACAGTAAAATATAAAGCTTAGCTCAAATACTCTGAATATATTATTTAATATGTTTAAAATAGAATAACATAGCCGAATTTTTAAAGTAGTAAAAATATAGTATGACTGAGCACCAGTACGAAATCAAACAGTGAGGAAAATATCAATTAAAATCCTCTGAGGGTATAAACAGCTGGCACGAAGCCCACATATGAAATTTAGCCAAAAATATTAAATAATTAACTATCAAATACGTAGGAAAATAGCCATTCGAGATGGACTAAGTCACAATTTCCAATGGTGCTCTACCCCACGCTCGTCATCTAGTGTGTGAATCACCTTAACATAGTCATACGCTATAAAATTCCATAGTTTCATACTCTCACGACAACATTTAAAATCATTACTCACCTCGAACTTGCCTGAAAAGCTACCCTGCAACACGCTTACCTCTCGAATCAACTTCTGAGTGCTGCAAACCTACCAAGTTCAGATTTTTATCATCAAATTATGCTAAACTAATGAATTCTATTTAAAAAATATTGATTTAAAGCACAAAATCCAAAATTAGTCAAAACCGATCCCCCAGGCCCGTGTCTCATAACTAGACAAACTTTATACAAAATATTCAACATCTCACGAGTCCGTACATATAAAAAACTCAAAAATCAGAGTTTGTTTGGCCCCTCAACTCATTCCTAGAAGGTCTCTTAATCTCAAGCCTTAACTGCACCTTTTTCTACTGATTTTCATGAATTTAACACTAATATTTTGTTTCTTAATCCCAAATATCGAGTTTTAGGGTCCAAAATTCTTACCTCAACGAAGAACAATGATTTTCTCTCTTCAAAATTGCTCAAAGCTTCAAATTTTTTTGTTAAAGTGAGAAACCCTCTGAAAACCGCGAAGGAGGAATTAATATAATTTGACTAGACATTTCTGCATCTGTGGCCATTTCACCGCTTTTGCAGTCACGACCACCGTATTTGTGGCCCTCACTTCAAATCGAACTTCCGCATATGCGATTCCATATCCGCCATCGCAGATGCGGTCCTCCAAGCCACTTCTGCGATTTCCTGACAGACGTACCTTTGCCCGCTTCTGCGGCCCTTCCTTTGCATATGCGGCGCCGCACCTGCGGTCCCCTATCCGTAGGTGCGGAAATACCAGAAGCAACAAAAATACAGCAGCTGCAATAATCCTTCAAACTTCCCGTCAACAATCTGAAATCACCCCGAGGCCTCCGGGACCTCAACCAAAAGCACCAACATACCCCGTAACCTTATTCAAACTTGTACCAATCTTCAAAACACCTAAAACAACATCAAAACCATCAAAACTCATCGAATTCAAGCCTAAGGTTCTAAATACTTCTGCATTCCGCTTTTGATAAAAAAACCCAAGAAAACCACGTCAAAATGACTTGAAATTTTGCAAGAACCTTCCAAATGACATAACGAAGCTACTGCAACTTCCGAATTCCATTCCGACCCTTATATCAATAATCTCACCTATCACCGGAAAACTCCAAAAACTCTCATTCGCCAATTCAAGCCTAAATATTCTCCGGACCTCCAAAACACATTCCAATCACACTCCTAAGTCCCAAATCATCTTCCGAAGCTATTCGAACCATCGGAATTCACATCTGAGCCCTCTAAAATATAAGCCAAAATCCGGTTGACTTTTTTAACTTAAGCCTTCTTAAAAGAGACTAAGTGTCTCAAACCTTCTCAAAACGTTTCCGAACCTGAGCCAACCAACCCGATCACATATAAAATAAATATTAAGGTAAATAGAAGCAGAAACTGGTTAACGAAACGGTAACTCATGAGACTACCGGTCGGATCGCCATAGCGGAGATAGAAGTCGAGATACAACTCGAGTTTTATAACTTTTGTTCAAATTGTATATTTGTGTCAATAAATTTATTAAATATATTCAAATATTAAATTAAAAATAATTATTGTTCTATGTCTAAAACATATAAAGTTGAAATCTCAGCTCCTGCATAACCACTTGTACCATGGTTGTATTTATTTTTTAAAGCTAAACTAATAAGTAAATTAATTTGAATGACCACATCAACTAATTGACTTCAAACGAAATGAAAATTGTTCCTAGTGTCAATACGTTCTACGGAGTAATAAAAAAAAGATATTATTATCTACTACTGTTTCCCCTTTCTACTAGGTTTATTCTCTCTTGTCATTTGTTTTCATTTAAAAAATTGCGTTACATTTGAAGTCTTTATTCAAAGTTCAATTTGATAATTCAAACTCCAATATGATGAATTGGTGTTGATTACAAGTCATTTTCTCTTTTTTTCTAGTCCTTTTTTTGCTTTTCTGTATTAACTTGATCAAAGGCTTAGTGTAATAAAGTTATTGAAAACCTAACACAATTAAATATAAGAAGCATTAATTTAATAAAATATTGTTTGGCAATGATTTAGTACGCATCATAAACCATATTATGTAAAACCACTTATCTTATCTTCAAAGACACGGACAATGAACCTTTACCAACTTAGAATTGTTTATCACTATAATTTTCCTCAAAATGACATTACTTTGCATTTTATTACTCTTTTTAGCTTTAAAAAATTGCTTATCTCCATTGATATGTTTTTTTTCTAGTATTTTATTTATTTATTTATTTCGTTTTAGTGTGAATCAAAATTTTAAACATGCTTAATTAATTAGAGAGGTTAATTGGCATCCACACTTAGAGGGTGTTTGACTAAGCCTATAAGCTAGTCAAACTGGTTTATAAATATTTTTTTGGTTTATCTATGCGTATGGTAAATTTAAAAGTGCGTATAAGTTAAGTGCTTATAAGCCAAAAATAAGCCAAAAGGCATAAGTTGGTCTCCCTCAACTTATCAAATTTCAGCTTATAAGCACTTTAAATTTGACAAAAATATTTATTATTCTATCCCTAAAATACTTCTTTTTAAAACAAAACTCTTCATATATCTAGTTCTTTAGCTGCATAGCTTTAATTTTAGCATTTTTATCCAAACACGTAACTGCTTATTTTTTAAATCAGCTTCAACACTTAAAATTATTTTTCAGCACCTAATGTCCATCATCTACTCTAAATCAGCTAAGCCAAACTGACTCTTAATTATATGATCTTTGAGGAAAGAAAAAAAAGAAGATGGTCTTGGCTCGTCACGACTCACTCGGCTTTATTTATCTTTTATACATACATTTATCATTTATTTTCAATTTTTCGCACTTTAAATTTTGGACTTGCGATACTTTTCTATCAACAAAATCTGTACGGCTATACTGAATAATAAGGTTTTTAATTATATTTCCACTTCAAATTATTACTATGATGGATACGGACGCTATTGTCTTCTTGAAGCCCGGGATAGAGTTTGCATTCACACTATCTTTCTCCGATCCCACTTATAGAATTACATTAAGAGGTTGTTTGGTAGGATATATTAGATAAAATAATGCATGTACTAGTACTTTATGTATTAATATACCTTGTTTGATAGACATTTTGAACCTATGCATTAATTATGCAAGCATAATTATACATCATATTTGGTTTTATCTTATGGATAGCTAATGTAAAGAAAGTTATGGGTATTAGCAATGCAATGAGTTTTGCTTAGTTAAACATAAAATTGTCCTAAAAAAGTTATGCTTAATTAAAATATGCTAGTTATTATATTAATGCAAGTTTAAAATATTTGAAATAGTAAGAAATAAAATTATATCTCTAGTAAATAAATAAATACTTAGTATATTTTCTTTTTATAAATAAATATTTAGTTCTATATTAAAATATAGGTAGATAAATCAAATAATTTTTTAAAACTTTTTCATATAAAAATATTTCTCAACATATGTTTCTTTTAAAAAGTTATAGTGACAGACTTATTTTGAGGGTATTATTGTAAACAAGCAATTCTTTTAAAAATTCTGAAATGCCTTAATACATCAAACCAAACAATAGATAAGAAATATATCAGCATAATTAATACCAGTATTACTAATATACCTTACTCAGTATATTTTTTATGCACCCTACTAAACGACCAGACACTATTATGTGTCATGGAAGAAGTAATGAAAGGCTAGAAAAAAGAAGAAGGAAGAGAATGGTGGCTCCTATCGGCGAAGGTACATCGTGGGACAGGGTGAAACCATCCGTTGGTTATGCCCTTGTAGTACACGGGAGTCGGTAGGGGCGGGTCAAGTCCGTATTGTTGTGGAGCAATAATTACTCAACAATATTCACCATGTGACTTCACGGTCGCCACAGAAGCCCCCCAAAAAATAGTTGTTTCTTTCGTCCATGAAAAAAACGTTTACGTTAACTATAGCTAGAAGACGTTTATCAAAACAAGGATACACATTTTTAGTTGGTACTAGCTTGGCATGTATATAGCTCTTCAAAATAAACAAGTACTACTACTATATTCTAAAACGTGTTTTATATATATATATATATATATATATATATATAGTATACTTAATGATATATATATATATATATATATATATATATATATATACTTAATAACAAATTAATATTATTGTTAGCAAACGTACGCTGCAGAATAGAATAGTTACTTTTAGGGTAAAATAAATATATAGAGGAAGTAAAAGACTATTCAAAAAACAATCTTCATAGGCATTGAAATAGAGAAATAAGTAAAATTGGAACTAATAGACTTTTAGATTGGTAAGCTTATGAAGAAGGATGTATATGACCCCTTAAGTAAATCCTACATCAGAAATGTGAAGTGTTATTTAGAAAAGAGCATGAGTTCACTTAGTATATACGTTTTTGGGTTCGATAATGATATAGGCCAAGGGACAAATTCGTGAGATCTATTGAGCCCAAGTGGACGATACATATAATATGGTATTAGACTTAAACTCCTACAATATAACAGTGGAGTAGTAGCGGCTCGATGGAGTGCGGGGCCTAAAACTAAATCGTTATTAGAGGTCTTTGAAGACAAAAATGTTAATGTTATTTATGTGTTATAGCTCAACCAAATTTTCCCTGTAGAATATCATAATGTTGGAAACTATGTCATAAGTAATAATTATTGACATATTAAATAATTTAACCCAAGATTTACTTATTATTATAAAGAATTACAAAAATAATTATTTAATATATACTTATTATATATATAACATGAATAAAATTTGGGACCCTATATTTTTTGGGGCCTAAAGTCGCGACTTCAATTGCCTTGAGATTGAGCAGTCTCTGCGGTGTAATAAAGTGTATGTAACACCCCAGGGTTGATGAGGGCGGGTCAAAATGAAGGATGGACATGCATGTTTTAAGATACACGCTTTTTTTTTCTATGATGGTATAGCCTAAAGAACAAATTTGTAAATTTCGTCAGGCCAAAATGGACAATGTGTCATATTGGACTATGACAAAAGTGAAAACTTAATTCATTAAAAAGGAACACTTTTATTTAATTAATTTAGGTTTGCAACTCACTCAAACATAAAAATATACATATATACGTTGGTAGTATCAACTACCCATGAAACTATCAATAAGTAACCAGCTTAGTTTTGATTCTATTTGGCTTAGCATGTTTGTTTGGTTGGAGAGTTTGCCGTTGCATAAACTCAAGAAAAGTAAATTAATGAAATTAATTTTCATATAATAATTAAGGAAATTAATTATAATCTTGAATTTGTCATCGTTAACTTCTCAAACTGACAGCATCAATAGGCCGGCTACTCATGTCCAGATACCTCATGAACTCATCTTTATTTGTCACCTTTTGCGTTATCTAATATATTTATACATAATTTTTTATGTATTCTCTTTTCCTCTGTTTCTGTGCATGGTTTGTGGATAAGAACCTTATGCATATATTCCATGCACGACGCAATTCTATGAGATAAACAAATTGAGCTTTAATTCTGTAATCGTTTTTATTAGGGAGCGATTTATACTAATATTGAAATTTTTGGGGTTGGTTCCTGATTTACCCGGACCCCAATGCAGATATTATAAAGAGGTCAATCATTTGGTAAAGAAGTATATATAAATGTACATGATAGAGTAACTGTCTAAATTAAATTTTTTAACCTTTTCAAATCTCAAAGAAAATGAGTGAACTGAATATATCTTATTTATCTTCCAAAGATACTGAACAATGGGAATTCAATCATCAATAATCAAATCCTAAAGGAAATAAAAATATTACTTAGTTTTCTTTACCACCTCCTCTTCTCAATATGGAAAATTGATTGGTTACTCTAGTAGGATTTTTCATAGATTCTCATTTTACTATATATTTTATTGGTGTATTTATGCGAGACTTTTAATTTATTAGTCAATTAATAATAACTTGTTTTATTCCTATGACAAATTGGTCATATTTTCGGTCAATGTCTCATTCCTTTGACCTGAATATGGTACAAGATATTGTTAGGTGTTTGCCATAATTTTCTTACCATATTTGATTTTCCTATCTCTTGAAGGAAAGGTGCAATATAATTACCTAAGTTGGGTTTTCCTTTTTTGTAAAAGAAAATTAGAAATTCTTCCATATTTGGCTAGTCCCTTTTCTTGTAAAAAGGTTTGGACTTCTATAAATTGAGGATCCTTCCTTCTCAGTCATTAGCATTCACAATGTAGCCATAGGGGGACTTGAGAGTAGTGTTTAAGGGGAGAACTTTTCGGGACAAGTGTTTGTGTGTCACTTGTGTTTGCCTCTTCGTGAGGTTGTTCTCTCGATATTTTGTACTCTCTTTTTATTATAGTGGATTGCTCATCTCCGTTGTGGACGTAGGTCAGTTGACCGAACCACGTTAAATGTTTGTGTCTCTTTTGGTAGATTTCTCTTGTGTTGTTGGATTTATCGTCGTTAAAGGTTTGCTTTGCTAGCTTCCGCATGACACATACTTTTTTCGATCCGAACAAATATCTCTATTATTTATTCAAAACCAAAAGAAATTGGAATAGTGGTTGGGGGAAGGATATTATATTATAATAAAAGAAAGAGTTCACATATATAGTTGGAAGCCAACGTGAAAAATGGAAGAAGTTTTATAGATTTGTGTGATCTCTACATTAATGGTTTCTGTTCTATTTCTTTTGAAATGAGAAAAGAATGTGCAAGTGTGTTGATTGAATTACTTGGTCCACATATACACAAGAGCAGCTTGTTGTAGTTATCTTCCTCATTAAATTATTTGATTTTGTAAACAAGCTAAACAGATATGGTTGGTCGACACAAATTGTTATTTTTTATGTATTAGATATTGTGTTAGGCCATGGATTGGAAGAAAAATTAATTTCTTATGTATAAATTATGGATTTGAGCAGTAAAAGGACAACATCAAAATAAACAAATATATCATATCCCCTAAGAGTGTGGTTAGGGTTGTCAAATTTGAAAGCCCAAATGACCCGCCCAAGGTTGAGCTAATTATTTACCCACTCATTTATTGAACTCAAGTCATCTCGACACAACTCACTTAAAGTTGGACTAAATTTTTGTCCAAATTGATCTATGAGTAACTTTGCCAAAATATCTTAAAAAGATTTATTTTTTTGACATATTATATATGACCATAACAAATTAAAAGAAAAAAGTCTTATTTAGTAATTAATCAATTCATAAGAAAATAACATATATTAATTAAAACTCGATAAGAGTTGGATAGATTGGGCTATTATCCAAATTTTAGCTCAACTTGACCCAACCCAAGTATTTGGGCTGGTCAAATTGACTCAACCCGTTTTGACCCGCCCAAAATTAACCCAACCTGTCCATTTGACACCCCTAAGTATAGCCCTTCTCGAACCCTGCATAATACAAAATGCTTCATGCACCGAACTGCCATATTTTCTTAGTTATGTCTCTTGTCTCTGATTAATAATGCTTCAAAGAAAAACGAAACAGATTTGAATCCAAATTATGCTATACATCATATGTGTTTCAATTAAAATATCAAAATTCTTATGAAGGTTCATTTTATTTTTGGTTTTCCCTGATGCTACATGGAGTTCATCTTATGTTATGTGCCAAAGGAAATTTGAAATGAAGATCTTGATGATCACTGGTCAGGGTCCAGCACGAGCCAAGGTTTGGACCAACAGTGGACTAGTTCCTCAAATGAAAGCTGGACGACCGGTTTCGTAAAGCCCATTTCATTTTCACTTCCTACTTCGTATTATAACTAAGATGAAATTTATGAACAAAGTATAGAATGAATGGACCACAATAAAACAGAAAATATGGTCATTTCATATTAAATCCAACTGCCACCTGCATTTCACTTACAGCTTGTTTGGACGGTTATTACCTGCTGTAGTGTATCATATTATTGCTTAAATTTTATTATTTTCGTATAGTTAAATCCATCGTTACGTTGATGACCAATTTGATGTGATCGCGTCTTTATCTAGCCTCTTTCTCTCATCTCACCCTTCATTTTTATTAAATAATTTTATTTCATCATTTATCCTACCTTTTTATATAATAATTTACCACGTATCATAATTTTTTCTGTATAATAGTGCAAGTTTATTCTTTATATTGCTAGTGCATGATATCATAAAACAAAGGCAAATGATAAAATCTATTCAAATATTGTATTCATCAAAGTAATAACCATCCTAAAAAGCCGTTAGAGAAATCTAACATGGCGGAACTCAATAACTAAGGAGGGGAGATAAGATAAAATTAGTTCCTAGAAGAGCATTCATTCTCCAGCAGGTGATAGTAGTTTCTCAATAGAAATGGAAGAATAAATGAATAAATTACATGAAATGACACCTATGTTTTCCTTTGCGTTGACAAACAAGAATCAATCTTCGCCCTCTTTAGGGGTAAACAAGTGCTAAAAGATGTTCCATGATAGGTACAAAAGATCACATACAATACACAACAAAAAATCTCTCACGATCTCAGTCTTGGAGGCTTTGCATCGATTAGGACCCGTTTCCCGCGCCCAGAAACACGGAGAAAGAACAATGACAAACTGTGTAAGCAGTTATTTACAACATTAAGCTCTTTCTATACCTGATGATTTTATCGTATGCCTATTTCTGGTTTAGTACTTGATAACATGATGACGCAGCCAGAGTTCATACATGACCATATGAAAGGCATCATGTCTTATAGGAGGTGAATTCCACTGGAAATGCTTCTGGACCTGATAAGGAGAAGATTAATCGTCGGAAAGTTACTATAATTTGCATTTTTTTACATTCACTAATGCATTATTCAAGCAATTACATGAGAAAACTTTTCCATTTCAGGCATAAATACACTTGGGCCATTCCAGACCATGCCACTCACCTTTACTAAATTGTTGTGCAGAGTCACAAATTCTTCTTGTGTGATGTTCTTGAGTATTTGCTTTAGGTCATATACATCCTTCTCCCTCAGTATGACCGCAAATTTATTCCAATCGAGAATGTCATTGAATGGCAAGTCATAGTAATCAGAGAGTATCACTGCAGTATGACCCAAAGGTGTGGAGATTTAGGCAGCAACAACAACAACAACTACCCAGTATGTTCCCACAAAGTGGGGTCTGGGGAGGGTAATACGTACACAGGCCTTACCCCTACCCGAAAGGGTAGAGAGGCTGTTTCCGGCAGCAATTTAGTGAAAGTAAAACAATCAGAATAAATCTACCAATTAAACTAACTTGGTGGACAAATTACTTCCGCACAACCTTCCCTGGCCCATCACCACTGGGACACCACCTATAAGGATCCCTTATTTTTTGTCTTCTCTTAAGAGAAAGAAGACTTGACTAAGACATGTGACTGAACTGTTTTGGTCATCTCGGTAACAAAATTGCACTTGCAATATTTCATTTTCATAGTAAAAACAACTAAAACATCACCTCTTACATTGAGCTCATTTCATTCTTTTTTTTTTTCCCCTTTGTAATTTCACTTGTTTCGACATGACAGTTTTGCTCAATTTACATAAGTTCCTTCCAAGTCAAAGTGATACATAAAGTAGTGAACAACAAGTTGGAGAAAGGGAAAACAGATAAGGAATGACAGAAAAGGGGTAGAGGGGGGCAGATAGTTTGTCCATAAACTAAAGTTGGAGAAAGGGAATACAGCTAAGGATTGACGGAAAAGGGGTAGAGGGGGCAGATAATTTGTTAATAAACTAACCTAAAGGATGAACTTAAAGGATGAAGTTGACAGACAGTAAAAGAATTTAGGGCTCGTTTAGTACGAGGGATAAATGATAATTAATCCCGGGATCAAATTTGAGATGAGTTTATCCCATATTTGGTTGAGATAAAATCGTGGTATAACTAATCCCGGGATTGTAGTATTTTTTTATCCCTATGGAAGGATGGTATAACAAATTCCGGGATAATTAATCATGGGATAACTTATTTCCCAACCAAACATCCCCTTAGAGTGTAAAACAATCGATTTTATAATATATTTCTATGAAGCCCTGCACCTGTAGACAACAGAAAATATAATAATAGCAAAAAAGGTAGCTCATCAAACAGTTGACCCTCGTCCTACTTATAACTTAAATAGAAAGCAATAGCAACCGCAGGATGTGTAAGCAGTTATTGACCAATTCAACCACGCAAGACTCAGTTGTTCCATGCAAAACAGAATTTGTAAATGATGATCAAAGACTTGGTTTCACACAAAATCCTATATGCCTTTCTTATCCTATTTTAAAGCTAATCATGATTTCAGGTATAATTTCCACATGAACCGAGAAGCTACTAAAGGTAGTCATTCTAAAAAGGAGTTCCACCATAGTTCAACTTGGTGTTGTATCATGTGGCGAGTCCTTACCAGGAACACATCCATAATGTATTGAGTCTGCTATACGAGCACTATTAACCTGTGAACCACCAGGACATATGCAGAACTTTGTCCTGTAAAATCTCTTCTGATAAACAAGAGGTCCTGTAGCTCTGTTTATCCTGTTGTTAGAAATATCAAGTTCTGTGTCATTTTCCCATTGACGTGCCAGGATAACCCTGATTTTAGAGTTCCTATGACCTGCCCAGAAACCCAAAGTTGTCCTGTAAAGTAGGATTACCGTTAGTGGCATGCAACCCTTGATTATATAACTTTGGACAAGCTACACAAATATATAGTGAAAGGTGACAATTCATAAGTGGCAACTGGCAAGCCAAACAAAGTTAATTACTGCAAATACCAAAATCAATACAGAAAATAGTTCACGAGAAAGACCTATGGTTGGGGAGGGTAAAGAACGAATATGTTCCTTCTAAAGCCTCCACCTCAAGAAGTAAGATTGGCTAAAATGCGTATTTTCAAATATGATGCTGCAAACTGCATTAAATTTAGAGAATGGGTTGTTGAGAGCAGAAGACCGATATGCAATAGGAGGATAAGACAATCACATAAAGACTAATTACCTAGGGACTTATCTGGTTAAAACGCTAAGGTTGCATTGGGACCCTGAGAATAAGATAGAACTACCTGATAAATTTACTATTCTATGCTAAGTCTAAGAAAAATGGCCACGAAAGTTCTCGAAGACATGCAAACACAAAAAGGAAAGTTGACATAAAAGATAGTAATAAAGAAGAAGGCATATACAACGCAAAGCCAAAGATACAGTATGAAGCATAATTACAAGATAATGTACACAAGATGCAGTTTACTGCAACAATTCGAAAGAATTGCTTGAATTAAAACTTTGAGTAAAGGTAAAGAGCATGTGTCCTTCAAGCAAGCAAAAGCTAGTAAAAGAATATATCCCCCATCACCCCACCCCCCGGGGCAGAAATCAACAATTTTTGAATGCCATCTTTTGTTTAGGCGAGAGTCCTAAGAAAGGACTGAAACGTCGGCTATACAACGGTATGAACTGAAAATGTGGAATTACAGGCTAAACTATGTGGACTGTTAACAGCGAGATACTAAAAATAATTGAAAGGTAAAGACAAAAACTTTCCTTTTTAAACATTGGACTGGGACAAGTAGAAGGAAAAGAATGTGTATTCAGCTTGGAAAAAATGGGTCTGTATAGTCATTCTTTCATCTTTTAATTTTTCCATTGTTAATAGTGTATTTCAAATGTTATTTGGGGGGGGGGGGGATATTAAGCACGGATGGGGGCAACGCTAGGGCCCAAGGTGAGAGGAAGAGTATGCAAAAAACTACTCCATAAAAGAACGGTAGCCTCTACCATATAAACTATCAGTATACTGGTGCAGAAGTTTTATTTCCTCTATCCTTGGCTAAGTGAAAACATAGGATTCCACTATTCACATTGAATTACCACGTTGATGTGTCAACAAAGCAAAGAAACAACTCAAGATTAAGAAATGTATAAAGAAATTTCTATAAAAAGTGAATGGCCAGGTCTTTAACACATTTTTATTCAACACGGCTACCTGTTCTCAATGTCATTTCCTCCGGCTGGAAGGGCAAATGGCTGCAGGACTTGCGGAAGAGCAACATCTTTGTGTGGAATATATCCAACATCATAGCTAGGGGAGCACACAACACGAATTGCATTCTTTACAAGAAAGGGATGCCCTTCAGTTGCCCTGACACCAACATCATGACAGGTAACAAAGAAGTGATCTGCACCCATGGTTCTATTCCAGTAAGGGTATTTGGCCATCAAACTATCAACATAATTCTGGACAATTATGGTCATGTTCTCATATGATGTGCCCTGCATTTCATCAAACAATCATCTTCTTATAAAATACATCAGGAGTCCCAGAAGTCAGGTACATTGGATCCACCAATCCTAAATATAGGTATTTTAAATTTTATGTTACAAAAGCTAGAATCAGAAATATACAATAGAGTATGAGCAAAAAGTACACATCCTTTCAGAAGTATGAGACTTTTCAATGTTGGCACATAATGATAATATTTTTCTAATCCAAGAGCTGTTATACTACTAAAGTACCCTCAGGCATTGGACTGGTGGCAATAGAATTGAGCGTTGGGGTTTGCTCCCTTTCAAGGTCTCAAGTGGTTCAAGGTCTCAAGTTCGAAACCCACTGGGTGCAAACAATTTCTGAGGGCCATCGGACTGATTTACCGTGGTGCACTTGCGGGAAACTCCTTGCCGAGGGCCTGTGCACCCCCGGCCCCGGGATTAGTCTGAGCTCTTAGAGACTCGAACACCCGGTGCAAAAAAAAAAAAAAAAAAAAAAAGTATAAGAAGCACAGTATGAGACTTTATAATCTTTACAAACCAGAAGCTGGTATACACCTAAAGTACAACAGGCAGCACCTTACATGGACACACAAACAATAGAAAACAGAAACACCTTTCCACAGTATGTGCGAAGGGAGAAGTGACATTACTCCATACACACAACTCGCAGTTTCCTAATAAAATGGAAAACTCTGTTTTCAGCATTTCTTGCTGCATTTCCAGCTAACAGAGTACGAGAGAATACTATGTGTTCACTCTCTCTCTCTCACACACACACACATTTGGAGCAGGTATATGCTTTTTTGATCAGTCAGAGCAGGAATATGTCTAACCCTGACCTTACGAACTGCCAAGTCAAATATGGACATCTGATTAAGGACTGAGGCCTGAGGGACTGATAAACTTCTCTGTCCTCCATAATTGACTTCATTCAAATGACATGCATTAGTTATCCAAACAGAATCTTATGGCATGCGTTGGCATTTCCCTGAAACTATCAGTAGCATCTCCATGGGAAAAAGAAGCTCTTTTAAGAAAATTCTGGTTGCCACGAACACTGCATTGGAAAGACTAGCACATTCAGCTACCATACCCCACATAAACACATTCTGGAATCTAACATCTGATTCCTGAGAAGTAGATTTGCATTATAGCCATTAATGATATCCCAAGTCATTGTACTTCTCAACCCAGCATCCTGCACCCTCCCTAGCATAAGATCCAACTGAATTAAACAAAATTTAATCACCATGTCTACCGCTCCTTGTTAACCTATCAGTCAGTCCCACTTACCATCCCTAACTAAGAAAACATCAAATCCCTTTCGACCTTGTTAAGACAATCAACTCTTACGAACAAACTGAAAGACTTTAGTACCAATTAAAATATGACAAAAAGATGCCACCTGATGCACCGTATAATGTATTTATTGCCACTCACCGGTCAAATTTTCAGCATATTAAGCAAAGCAGGCATTATAGTGAGCCAAGTATACTATAGCAGTACCTCCAAAGTCTGACTACACTAACAGCATCTCACATCAAAATTCAGTTCATTAACATCAAATAAAACCAAATCTAACACAGACAAAATAAAATAAAAATCATATTTTGCTTACTCTAGAACATTCCATACCTTTCCTCTCATCTTATGACAAGAGATCGGAATGAAGAACAAGTGTGCCTGATCTGGATCCTCAGTAACAAACTTACTCTCTCGTATATTCTGGAAGAAATATCCTTCACTAGAATACTTCCCCGTTAGCTTCCTCGGCGTTTGGTAAAACGTCTTTGGATCTCCATCTCTATATATATACACCTTAAATTTCTTCTCCATTTCCTCATAATTCAACCTAAAGACTTCCGGCGAATTATACACATCTGATATCACCTCCTCATCCGCTTCAACAGCCTTAAATCATATAAAAAAACATATAAGCTTAAATCAGTAATTTCTCGAAGATTCCAGAAGACTCTAGAAGAAATGTTAGTTACCTGCGATTTTAAAGAGAGAGTTTGAGCAGGAGAATTAGGGGAATGGAAGGATTTGAGAGAGAGGTATGTGAAGGAGAGTAAGGTTAAGATGGCGAGGGAGAGGAGGGAGCTCTGGAGACTGCAGTAACTAGATGCCAATGGCTGTGGAGGTTTCGCCGCCCACATTGCCGACGGAGATGGCGGATTCCGGTAGAAATTTCCGGTTAAGGGAAGAATTTGGGCTCGAAAGCTCTGTGTTAGACTGGATTTGGGCTTTCTGACGCCTAGATACACACAAGTATTTCTACTGTTAGAACATTTAGTAAAAAAAAAGACAAAAATTATAGTTTATACCTATTAGGGCCAAAGTATTTACCCTTTATTACCCATTCCCAAACTATTTATGGTTTTTGCCCAGCCGGCCCAAACTAATTATCCGTCTCTAATTTCACGCGGCCCAAACTAATTATCCAGCTCACTCTCCCACGATATACGCATCTCTCTCATTACAACTCACGCTTTCCATAACTTTCCATCTCTATCAGTAAACTTTCCAT